>QRFJ01003575.1:0-21566 GCA_006176705.1 Cocos nucifera
AAAATCCAAAACTACCTTTTGGACGTGGAGAGCAAGAGGGAGAAGATGGCTATGGCATGGAGGAAGGAGGGGAGAGGCAGCCTTGGGGCGTGGGAATTATGATTCCTTTCAATTGACTTCCATTCAGAATCTGGAGTTGGGCGCAGGGTCTTATTTATAGACTAAGCTGTGATCCAACTTCCTCTTCCTCCCAACCAATCACAACCCTTTGTGAAATCAGATCTAAATCTGATTGGTGGGAATAGAGACCCCTGGATTCCTCCTTAGAGGGCGCCTAAGACCAGTCAAAGTTGGTTCTTAGAAGAACTCTAATTGGAATCCAAAAAGGAGATGGAGTCCTTGTCCAACAAGGACTCCTAGGCGCCTCCTAGCCTTGGGCTCACGCCACCCTTGGCGTGCGCCCTTCTCCTTGCCAGGTTCTGGCAGGGGGACAGGCCCCCACCAGCTCTCCAATAGGTGCATGACATGTGGTCAAAAGTCAAAGTGTCAATGGTCAATGTTTGACCAGTCAAAGGTAGACTTTTGACCAAAGTCAAAGAACAAGAAATGGCAGGTGACCAAAAATGGCAGGTAATGTCTTATAAAATAAGACAACCTTCTCTAACTTGGACAACCTCCAGTTAGACCATATGAAGGCCTCTGATTGAGCACAAACTCCTTTGGCTCAGTCAGGACAACTTATTTGTGATAGTAAAAGAAGAACGTTAGGTTCAATCGAGTGCTAGCACGATTTCCTTGAACCTAATTGAATCTCATTCAAGATCAATTGAACTAGATCAGTTCAATTGATGATCACTAGATTCAAACCCTTGTTTGTGTGACCCAGTTAGGTTCAGTTCTGTATGGTAATGGGATATGTCATGATCTCTATCATCGACATCATCGAAACTCCTTTCGATGGATCAGAACTCTTCTGATTCGAACAGCTAGAATGATCGATCATCTAAATCATTCTAATTGCTCCCAAAATCCACCAGTGACACCTAGCAGTATATGGTGGCAACCCATCAGAGCTGAATGCGAACCTCTTGGTGTAAGCTACCTGTGTGATTAAGTTCTTCTATCTTGAGCCCCGATCAGATTAGGGTTAAGGTAAACTCGTCAAACCCTAGTCTCTGTCATATGATATAATCATTCGATTCGAGTCCAATGTGAAAACCTAAATAGAAACTCTTTCTATTATTTCACTCTGCCATGGCCATGGGCTTCAGGACTTGATTCTCATGATTATCATAGGGCTGCTCCTCTACCACCGAGGTAGATAGATTCCATCTTGATGCAATCCAGTTCCTACAATGAACATGCTATAGCCAACATACACCTCAGGGTTCCATATGGCTAGGAGACCGAGTAATGGTGTAGTCAAACTATAACACCCTCAAGGTGAACTGCCGATGCATCTCAGGTCAAAGAACCAGACACACTACTGCAGCATCGAGTCAGTCATTGACGAGAAGGTAGACTCCCTAATGACTACTCGAGGTGGTCACGCTCAGTGCCCTCATTCTCTAACGAGTACCTGTACTCTCACTCCGGTGTCTCCACACTGTAGACTCAAGACTCATCTACTAAAGAGAAGCGATCGTACACCAACCTTCCGGATCAATCACCATCCTCGTGATGATCCTATGGTCGGGAGCTGTTTATGAGTTAATAATGATTATTCATGTCTTAAATTTTCAACTCTTGAAAATATGAATTATCATTACCATTAACTCAAAGGATGTATCACAGACACTAAATACACATATGTGATAGAAAATAACCCATTTTATTAATTATAGTCAAAATTATAATTTTGCCCCTAGAAGTGTATTACAAGTGTCAACCAGTCCATTCCATAGCAAGAACTGAGCCTTTAGAACCTTTCATAGAAAGCTCAGCGGTAACCAGCATATTCATCAACTCGGCCAAGGAATTTTGAAGTTTATGCATGTGGTAATTCATGATGAATTGCCCATATGCATCAGTCAAGGATTGCAGAATAATATCGTTCTGCAGATCCAAGTCCAACTTCACACCGAGCTTCTCAAGCTCTTCCATGTCCTTGATCATTGTCAGACAGTGATCTTGGACTGACTGCCCATCACGCATCTTAGCCTTAAAAAGTCATTTCGTGACTTGATATTTGGCTGCGCGACTCTGTTCACCAAACATCTCCTGCAGGTGAGCCAACATTTGGCGAGCAGTCCCGATATCTTCATGTTGGCGCTGGAGCTCATCAGACATCGAGCCCAACATGTAATATCTGGCCTTATTATCTTCGTCAATCCATTTTTCCAGAGACGCTCTCTGTTCAACAGATGGACGGGCTGGTAAGGTGGGAGGGTCCTGGTCCAAAACATGGGTTAACTTCTCGGAACCCAAAATAATTTTGTAGTTCCTGAGCCAATCTTTATAATTGGGTCCGGTCAGTCTATGTGTGTCCAGGATACGTGCCAATGGGTTGGACGCAGACATTTTTCCTGTAGAGAGTCAAAGATTCTAGTTAGATACTGTAATTTTGACTTGACCAATTTATTTAGGGATTTTATTTTTAAACAAATTAGCTCCCACTATTTTCTCGGATCCCTACACTCCCTCTGTAGAGATGCGAAAATCTCCACGATTAATGATTTCTAGTGGGTGGTGCGGTCTCACCAACTGACTCATCACCTCACCTAACAGTTATTGGTGATGGGTTAGCCAATGAGTGAACAACTCTTGTTCAATGATTCTCTAATCATGGTGCACCCAAACTTGGTCTCTAATTCATGAATCTCACCGTATCCGGAAATATTGATCCACTCCTTAGTTAAGTCAGACCCACCATTTGCATAGACTGGGTTCCTAATTGAGTCTCTCACCGTATCCGAAATATTGAGCCCAACTCATCCTCCAGCCCATAGCATCCAATGCCTAATAGACATGGTTGCGTCTTCCCGGTGCAACTGAGCCACTGTATCCAGCCGAGAACAATCAACCCCGGGAAGGGCCCGCACATCTACAATGGTGGAAGACCTCAGACTTAATCTTTTCTTAGGGAGAATTGATTCAGGTCTCATTAAACTAGACTTGGCTTAGTCATAACAATTATGACTAACCTAGTGGCATGGGTTAGCTCGGATTATTGACCACCTCAGATCAGAACTGTGTCAACAGATATGGCCAGGTAAGTGAGACCGGTGGAAGGAATATGCCATTAACTCGCACAAGAACGCATTCAGGTCGAGTAGCTTCCAATTAAAAACCAGTCGGTCGTCTGTGCCAAACTTACCTTAGACACCAAATTGTTGAGTCAGAACCAATTGGGTTAGCCTACAATCCAGACTCTAACCTCTGAGCCTAATTAGGTCTTGCTTGATCGTGACTCGATCTTGACCCAGACTTAATCCTATTAGGCTGGTCAATTTAAGCATTGTTGATCCCATCTAACCAACTCTTGATTCGGTTTGATCAACCGCTTAGACCTAATTGAGCTACCCAAGCCCGAACCCAGTATTATGAATATGTCTTAGATCTGAAATTCTCAATTTTAGACCTAATTAATATTCCATAAACTTAATTCTTAATTAAGTTAGGGTTCATAAACAAAATATGCACAATAAATCCTAGGGTTTCAGGATCTAGGGTTTTGCAGAAAGTAAGTTTTGGGTTTCTGATTAAGGACGAACACGCAGCACCCCTACACATCATAAGAACACCCCATCGAATGGGAAGAGAGGGCCTTTAAACCCTTCTTCGTTCTTATGACCGGACGGCCAAGAGGAACGCCTTAATCAGGAACATTCAATACTACAAAACAATATCAGATCTATATCATATATCTCATATATAAAGTAGATCTAATCATGGCATATTTTGCATACATCTCATGTATCATAATCATGCATATTTTTCAGATCTAAATTATCTCATAATAATCTAAAAAATTAGATTTAAATTGATCTAATCAAAATAAATTCTAATCTAGACAATTATGTAGAACTATTCTACAACTAGTCTAGACATGCATCAATCATATCTCATATGATATTCAAAAATTAAATAATTTTTATTTGCTATTTTTTCAGATGTTATTATAACACTTATAATATCAAAAAATAGTAAATAAAAAGATCTAAAATATGATTTAATCAGATTAAATCAAAGACATGCAAAACTATTCTATAGAACTATTCTATTCTAGAACTAGTCATGCATATCTTCATGTTCTTAGATCCAAATCATTTAATTTTAATTTTTTCTGATTTCAGATCTGATCACATCTCATGTGACATCTGAAATCACTTTATTTTCTAATTAAAATAAAATTAAAATCAGATCTAAACAATTTAGAACCATGGCTCTGATACCAGTTGAAGGGAAATCCTGATTTCCCGGTCCAGGTTCGTCCAGATCTGATCAGATCAAGAGATATATTTCAAAAATTTTTCTCTTGATCCCAATCAGATCTTGATATGTTTCAGATCTGATTCTTATTATTTTAATAAATAAAATAAAATAAGATAAATTAAATCAAATTTAATTTACCTGATTTGGGTAATCCTATTACCCTGTTAGATGATCCTGATTGCAGCGGAAGGTTCTGGATCTAGCCACGCAAGCGCCTGGCCTCTACCGGTATCCACTCGGGTTGGATCTGGAGATCCTCTTCTTCTCTATCACACCTCCAAAAATCAGATCTGGATCTGATCTGGAGGATCTTCAAAACTCTTTTGAAGATCTGCAGTCGTCCTTTTGCAGCAGCGCAGCCTTCTTGCTTTTGATCGCCTTTCCTTGATCTGAATCGCACCAACCAAAGTCCAAAACACCTTTTGGACGTGGAGAGCAAGGGGAGAAGAAGCTATGGCATGGAGGAGGAGGGGAGAGGCAGCCTTGGGGCGTGGGGTTTCTCAATTGAATTGCATTAGAATCTGAGTTGGGCGCAGGGTCTTATTTATAGACTAAGCGTGATCCAACTCCTCTTCCTCCCAACCAATCACAACCCTTTGTGAAATCAGATCTAAATCTGATTGGTGGGAATAGAGACCCCTGGATTCCTCCTTAGAGGGTGCCTAAGACCAGTCAAAGTTGGTTCTTAGAAGAACTCTAATTGGAATCCAAAAAGGAGATGGAGTCCTTGTCCAACAAGGACTCCTAGGCGCCTCCAACTTGGGCTCACGCCACCCTAGGGTGGCGTGCGCCCTTCTCCTTGCCAGGTTCTGGCAGGGGGACAGGCCCCCACCAGCTCTCCAATAGGTGCATGACATGTGGTCAAAAGTCAAAGTGTCAATGGTCAACGTTTGACCAGTCAAAGGTAGACTTTTGACCAAAGTCAAAGAACAAGAAATGGCAGGTGACCAAAAATGGCAGGTAATGTCTTACAAATAAGACAACCTTTTCTGACTTGGACAACCTCCAGTCAGACCATATGAAGGCCTCTGATTGAGCACAAACTCCTTTGGCTCAGTCAGGACAACTTATTTATGATAGTAAAAGAAGAACGTTAGGTTCAATCGAGTGCTAGCACGATTTCCTTGAACCTAATTGAATCTCATTCAGATCAATTGAACTAGATCAGTTCAATTGATGATCACCAGATTCAAACCCTTGTTTGTGTGACCCAGTTAGGTTCAGTTCTGTATGGTAATGGGATATGTCATGATCTCTATCATCGACATCATCGAAACTCCTTTCGATGGATCAGAACTCTTCTGATTCGAACAGCTAGAATGATCGATCATCTAAATCATTCTAATTGCTCCCAAAATCCACCAGTGACACCTAGCAGTATATGGTGGCAACCCATCAGAGCTGAATGCGAACCTCTTGGTGCAGCTACCTGTGTGATTAAGTTCTTCTATCTTGAGCCCCGATCAGATTAGGGTTAAGGTGAACTCGTCAAACCCTAGTCTCTGTCATATGATGTAATCATTCGATTCGAGTCCAATGTGAAAATCTAAATAGAAACTCTTTCTATTATTTCACTCTGCCATGGCCATGGGCTTCTGGACTTGATTCTCATGATTCATCATAGGGCTGCTCCTCTACCACCGAGGTAGATAGATTCCCATCTTGATGCAATCCAGTTCCTACAATGAACATGCTATAGCCAACATACACCTCAGGGTTCCATATGGCTAGGAGACCGAGTAATGGTGTAGTCAAACTATAACACCCTCAAGGTGAACTGCCGATGCATCTCAGGTCAAAGAACCAGACACACTACTGCAGCATCGAGTCAGTCATTGACGAGAAGGTAGACTTCCTAATGACTACTCGAGGTGGTCACGCTCAGTGCCCTCGTTCTCTAACGAGTACCTGTACTCTCGCTCCGGTGTCTCCACACCGTAGACTCAAGACTCATCTACTAAAGAGAAGCGATTCGTACACCAACCTTCCGGATCAATCACCATCCTCGTGATGATCCTATGGTCGGGAGCTGTTTATGAGTTAATAATGATTATTCATGTCTTAAATTTTCAACTCTTGAAAATATGAATTATCATTACCATTAACTCAAAGGATGTATCACAGACACTAAATACACAGGTCTGATAGAAAATAACCCATTTCATTAATTATAGTCAAAATTACAATTTTGCCCCTAGAAGTGTATTGCAAGTGTCAGCCAATTCTGGCTTCTAGGGCACATATATCTAATAGGTGGCTCTAACATGACCCTCTGATGATCAAGTCAGCTCTTTCGATCAATAGAAATAGAATACGTCGAGAGATTCTAGCAAAATTTTTAGGAAGACAAGGAGAGCTCCCTTTTTCCTCCTTTTGAAAGCATATCTGGAGGGTCCCTTATATGGATGGAGCCTGTAACAAAATGATAGTGATAACCAGAACCATCCGATAGTGGGCCATTCAGGGCCACGTAGAGTTTGTTATGGAGGATAGTGTCTGTTGTCACGATGTGCGAGCCCATCAAGATCCAACGATCGAAGCTCGGATGGGAGAGATTGACGATTTTTTTGGCTATATCAAGGATGAGTACCGAGGTCCTCTAAGGCTACTAGATGGAGTTCAGAGAAAGTTTAACTGTTTGGAGGAGTCTGTCTGAAGGAGAAATCCAGGAGGAGTTCGATTAGAAAAGTCTGACTAAAGGAAAAGTCTGGTAGGAGTTTGGCTATTGGAGGAATCCGACTGAGGGAGGATCTGGTTGAAGAAGAAGTTTGAAAGGAGTTCAACTACTAGAGGAGTCCGACTGAAGGAGAAGTCTAGAAGGAGTTCAACCATTGATGGAGTTCGGCTGAAGAAAAAGCCTGAAAGGAGTTCAACTGTTGGAGGACTCTAGCTGAAGGAGAAGTTCGGAAGAAGTTTAGCTGCTAGAGGAGTCTGACTAAAAAGAAAGTCTGGAAGGAGTTCGACCATTGAAGGAATCCGATTGAAGGAGAAGCACGAAAGGAGTTCAACTATTGGAGGAGTCTGGCTGAAGAAGAAGTTTGGGAGGAGTCCGACTGTTGGAGGAGTCTGGCTAAAGGAGTAGTTCGAGAGGAGTTGGACTGTTGGAGGAATTCGACTGAAGGAGAAGTCTTGAAGGAGTTCGACCATTGGAGGAGTCCGGTTGAAGGAGAAGTTACGAAGGAGTTTAACTACTGGAGGAGGCCCGAGGTTTAACCATGGAGGCTGCTACCGGGCGGGATCCTTCTGAGATCAAGCATCCAACCAAACTTCGGCAGGAGCGGGTTTATCCCCAATACTTAGATTTTATCAAATAATTATTTCTCAATTAGCAATCTAATTTCTAATTAATCTTTCAATAATATTAGAGTTTTAGTCCCATGGGATTCAAGAAGGTAGAGTCTCAATCCAATAAAACTCTTGGTCATAAAGTTCCAGTCTAGTGGGACTCTTGACCATAAAGTCCCAGACCATTGAACTCTTGATCAACTATCAAATCAAGTAAAAACTCCTATTGTATGTGACCCCATAGGTTCGAATCCTAAGCTGGCAGCATAGAAACTAATTGCTGTATTAATCGATGTAACCATCTAGTAATAGTACCCGACGTCTGGATAGGTCAAATTATCGCAATGTAACATCCATGAACTTGTAGCATATATGGTTACCATATAATTCATCTTCTTGACCACAATGCTCAAAAGATGACCTAGGGTTTAACTGATAACCCTAAAAATCATCTACATCATATTTCAAATTTCAATATCCGTCATATAGACTACCCCGATTAAGTTTTTGCTAAATTAAAATACAGTGATGTGTTTGCTCCAACACTTAGAGGGATCAATTCCATCTTGACTCATGCACTAACTAAAAAATTACTTGACTATGCCTAGTAATCTTTCATCATTGAATTAAAAATTTGGATAGTCTGGTACCAAAGTACAGTGACTTGCTTGCAAGTCATCATGGTGATCTCAGGTCTAAGAAAAACTTATAACTATATCCTTCACGAGCAACTCTTGATAGTAGAGAGCTCCGTAGTTAGATCATATTTGCTGAAATGTACCCATACGCTTTACCTGCATGTCATACCAGTATCTCGATACTCCTTGATTAAGAGGACAACCAACTAATATGGCACATAATGACCTACACTCGATAAATATTGTCATCCTAAGAAATAATGTATCATTTGATCGCAAATAAGTTTAAGGACTAAATACCAAATCCACCTTTGTAGAATCTAAATAGTCCTAAGAATTTCATCATAGAAGAGTTCATTAATGAAAGATGCACAAGAGAGATGAAAAACCAAAATAATAATTTTATTCATTAATAATTCAAGTATATTTTATAATATGCTCAACCTTCTACAATCTAGATGATTGGCTTTAGGATATAATTTTCAATAGGCCATTTATTTTTTGCACTAACAGGATTGACGCTAGAGGAAGGGCTAGTGAGTCGTTATTGTAAAAGTAGTACCCAGTCAAGCAGTCTTCTTCTTCCTCCATTCTAACAAGATGCAACCCAGGAGAACTTCCTCCCAAAGATCCATCTTCACCACCAACAAATCCAACTAGGAACCGACCGACCAACCAATTTTGGCTTCATCATTTGCACCTAAACCTTCTCTGCTAGCAACGTTCGTGGATATGAACCAATTCAACCTGCTGGTACAGTAGGTAAAAGGCCTCATGCAAACTGTGCAGATCATGTAACAAGCTCTAATGCCAGCACCACTAGAAAGACCATCGTCTGAACATTGAGATCTAGCGCAAGGAAGGCCTACCTGGAGAAGCTAGCCAATGAATCCCTAAAAGAAAAATAAAGATCAGAGAGCTCCTGCTTTGAGCATGACTCCAAACCTAGAAAGTTCCTTACCCCATCAAGTCTACCACACTTTAAGGTCTATGATCGAGATGATGTCCTCGATCAGAAGCTCCAGGAGATGAATCAGCTGATTGAGGAGCTTCGCCACATCGCCCCTACCTAGAATGATGACATCTACACTGACCCACCATTTATTGCCCAAATAATGCAAAAGAGCCCATCCCACTAAACTTCAAACTCTCTCAATTTAAGATTTACAATGGAACTTCAGATCCTGTCGATCACTTCGAAGCCTTCCAGATCATGATGCTGCTCCATGATGTGCTGGATGCCATTTTGTGCCAAACTTTTCCATCCACTCTAAAGGGTGCAACAAGAAACTGATACTCGGGCTTCAAATTGCATATCATTTATTCCTTTGGTCAGTTGAGCCATCAATTTATGGCTCATTTTGTTAGCAACTAATGTTCGAGGTGGAGCTCGAATTCTCTCATCAACATTAAGTAGAAGGAAGACCAATCCATCCGAGCCTATATCAACTGTGTTAATGCTGCTGCTCTGAAGGTTCAAAATATAGACCAATCTACTGCTATGGTGGCTCTGAAGGATAACCTTCTGAAGAATGATCTCCTCTTCTTTCTAGAGAAGCAGTATCCCTAGGACTTCGTCGACATGCTAGCTCGAGCTAAGGATTATGCCTGAGCTGAAGAAGCTTTCAAGCTTCAAGATGATGAGGCCAAAGGAGAGCGATAGGTAGGAGAATCCAGCAAGCTCATGCCTGAGGAGAAGCTAAGTGAAGCTTGGCTATATTCTAAAACCTTCTTTGAATGTAGATGAGCCTAGACTCCACCTCAGGCTCATCAATCGAGAAGCTCGGATAGAAGGATGCAACGAAGCTCCTTTTTCAAAAGGTTCCACAACTATTCTCCCTTGAATGCTCCAAAAACTCAAGTGCTGATGGAGATCAAAGAGTAATTACCAAGGCCAGACAAGATGCAGTCTCATCCAAGCAAGCACAATCCAAATAAGTATTGCTTATACCATCATGACCATGATTACAATATTGAAGAATATATCCAGCTCCAGAAAGAAATTAAGGAGCTTGTTATGTTAGATGCGTGCCCTAGAAGCCAGATTGGCTAAACACTTGTTATACACTTCTAAAGATAATTTTATAATTTTGACTATAAATTAATAAAAAAATTATTTTTTTATCATAGTGTGTATTTAAAGTGTCTGTGATACATCCTTTGAGTTAATGATAATGACAGTTCATATTTTTAAGAGTTCAAAATTTAAGACATGAATACTCATAATTAATTGATAAATTGCTTCCAACCTTAGGAACATCACGAGGATGGTGATCGATCTAGAAGATTGATGTATGATCTCTTTCTTAGGATAGATATGTCTTGAGTCTTTGGTGTGGAGATACCAGAATGAGAGTATAGGTACTCGTTAGAGAATGAGGGCACTGAGCATGACCACCTTGAGCAGTCATAAGAAAGTCTATCTTCTTATCGATGATTGGCTCGATGCTGTAGTGGCACGTCTGGTTCTTTACCTAAGGTGCATCGGTAGTTCACCTTGAGGGTGTTATAGTTTTACTACACTATAACTCGGTCTCCTAAATATTCAAAACCATGAGGTGTATGATGGTTATAGCATGTTCATTGTAGGAATTTGATTATATCAATAGGGGATCTATCTACCTTGATAGATGAGGTGTAGTCCTATGTTAATCATGAGATTGAGTTCTTAAGTCTATGTCCACAAAAGAGTAAAGATGATAGAAAGAGTTTCTATTAGGGTTTTACATTGGACTTGAATCAAATGATTAATTCATATGATGGATGTTGGGTTTGATGAGTTCACCTTAACCCTAATCCTATCGTGGCTCAAGATAAAAGAACCCAATCATATAGGTAACTACATCGAGAGGTTTGTTTTTAGTTCTCATGGCTAGCCACTATATACTACTAGGTGTCATTGGTGGATTTTGAGAGCAATTAAAATGATTTTGATGATTGATGATTCTAATTGTATGAATCAAAAAAGTTCTAATCCATCAAAAGGTGTTTTGATGATATCGATGATAGAGATCACGATATATCTTATTACCATACAAAATTGTACCTAGCTATGTCACACAAATAATGGTTTGGTTCTGGATGTCATCAATTGAGCTAATCCAGTTCGATTGATTTGAATAAGATCTAATCAGGTTTAAGGTAATCATGCTAGCACATGATTGAGCCTGACTTTCTTCTTGTACAATCATTTTGATTCGTCGCAATTAAGTTAAATTTGATTTGACTCATTCTTGTATCTTGAATGAGTTTAATTTCATCTAATTGAAATCTATCTAGGTTATATAAATTGTATAAATTAAATCCATTCATGGTGAAATTGGACTAGGGTCAAAAGTTGACCTCATTAAGAGAACAGAGGGTCACCTGATCAAAGGCTTCTAAAAAATTTTGTGGAAATAATTTTACTTTAATTTTTGGATATATGATTGGGCTCGAGTCATTCTTTGGGTGAGCCCAATTTCATGATTTTTTGTGGTGCCTAGATTGGGTTTCTAATAGAGTTTGATTTGGATCAAACTCCTGAAGGGAGGAGTCCCATGCACCATGGACTCCTCTTTATCCTTTCTTCTCGCCAACTTGGGAGGAGTTTTGGGTGACAAATCCTGATGAATATTAGGTGGGCAACATGGGTTATCAGATTGGAGTTCTAGATAATCAAGCAAATGAGTTGCTTGATCATTTAGGAGTCTAGATGGCACAAGGATCTTCTATAAAAACACCTATGCATAAGGCTTTGGTAGAGATTTCTGATTGCCATGCCCATATGCTGCCACCCCTTCGATCTTCCATGCCTCCCGTGATCCTCTCTCTTTTCTTCTTCTACATGCCAAACATTGGGTCAAAATTAGAGAAGAAGATACATTCTAATTTGTGAAGAGTACCACATCTACAAGATAGTGTTCGTGAGATGGACAAGCTGCCTTCAGAAGTTGTTTTGAAGGTTCTTCAGATCAGATGTAGATTTGATCTTTGGAAAAAAAATTTATGAGGATAAGATGTCTAGAGCCTACCCAAGTGGACACTGTAGAGGCCAAGCACGTGCGTGGCTTCTTCTAAAATTTCAGAAAAGATCAGGATCATCATAAGGTAATCAGATTACCCAAACAAGATAAGAAATTAAATCAAATTTAATTTTATTTTTAATTTTTTAAAATCAGTTTACTATGATTAGATCTAAGAACTTTTAGATCTGATTGGATAGTTTAGAAATTTTTTAGAAAAATCCTCCTAAGATCTGATCAGATCTGCACGATCCTGCATCGAAAAATGAGATTTTCCTTCAACTAGTATCAGAGCCAGGTTTGCTGTTCCTCATATCTATTTTAGATCTAATTTAATTTTTATTTATGATCTAATATTAAATAATTTTAGAGGTCACATCATATGTGAATAGATCTGAAATCAAAAAATTAAAATTAAATAAATTTAGATCTATAATATATGAGATGCACGACTAGACTAGGTTTAGAATAGTTCTATGTGTAGTCTAGCATAATTATATTTTTAATTTGATTAAAAGTGATTTTAGATCCATTTAATTTTTATTCTTTTAAAGTTATAATTATTTTAACAAGATCTAAAAAATAAAAAATAAAGTTTTAATTTATGCATAAGAGATATGAAAGATGCATGCTTAGACTAGTTATAGAATAGTTCTATAAAATGTCTAGAATAGATTTGTTTGATATGATCAAATTTAAATTTTATTTTTAAATATTATATATGATATATCAGATCTAAAAGCATGCATATTTAATTTAGTTTTGATACATGAGATGTATGCAAAATATGTATAAGTTAGATCATTAATTGTATATGCGATATATGATTTAGATCTAACTAGTATTATAGTAGATATCATATTTTTGATTAAGGCATTCCCCTTGGCCGTTCGGTCATAAGAACAAAGTAGGATTTAAAGGTCCTCTCCTCTCATTTAATGAGAAGTTCTTATGACATGTAGGGGTGCTGCATGTTGATCCTTAACTAAAAATAAGAACTTATTTTTCTGCAAAACCGTAGATCCTAAATTCCTAGGATTTTATTACATGTTTTGTTCATGAACCTAAAACCTAATTAAGAATTAAGATTATGAAATTAATTAGATCTAAAATTATGAATTTTTATATTCATATAATTGGGTTCGGGCATGGGTAGCTCAATTAGGTCAGTAGTTGACCAAACTGAATCAAGAGTTGGTTAGGTGGGATCAAAGAAAGCTTAGATTTGACCAGCGTAATAGGATTAAGTCCAGGTAAAAAATGAATCACATTGAGATGTGACTCAATCAAGTCAAGACCTAATTTGGCTCTATGGTTCGAGTCTAGATTGAAGGCTAACCCAATTGATTCTGACTCGATAATTTGGTGTCTAAGGTAAGTCTGGAAGATACGATTGACTAATTTCTAATTAGGAGCTACTCGACCTGAATGCATTCTTGTTGAGTTAATGGCATATCCCTTCCATCGGTCTCACTTACCTAGCCATTTGTGTCGATCCAGTTCTAATTTGAGGTGGCTAACAAATTGAGCCGACTCATGCCACTAGGTTAGTCATAATTGTTATGATAAAGTCAAGTCAAGTTTAAAGAGACCTAAATTAAATCTTCCTAAGAAAATATTAAGTCTAAGATCTTCCACCATTGTAGATGTGTGGGACTCTTTCCAGAGTTAATTGCTCTCGACTGGTTATAGTGGCTCAGTTGCACTAGAAAGATGCAACCACATTTATTAGGCATTGGATGCTACAGGTTGGAGGATGGATTAGGCTCAATATTTTGGATATGGTGAGGAATCCAATCAGAAATTCAATTCATGCAAATGGTGGGTCTGATTTAACTAAGGAGTGGATCAATATTTCAGACACGATGAGATTTATGAATTAGAGATCAAGTTTGGGTGCACCATGATTAGAGAATCATTGGATAAAAGTTATCCTCTCATCGATTGACCCATCAGCAATAACAGTTAGATGAGGTGATGACCCAGTCAGTGGGATCGCACCATCCATTAGAAATCTATAATCATGGCGATTTTCATATCTCTACCAAGAGAGCGTAGGGATCCAAGTAAATAGTAGGAGCCTAATTTGTTTAAAAATAAAATTCTTAAATAAATTAATTAAGTTTAATTATAAAATCTAATTAGAAATTTTGACTCTCTATAGAAAATGTCTGCATCCAATCCACTAGCCTGTATCCTTGACAACCATAGGCTGACTGGACTCAACTAGAAGGATTGGCTTCGAAACTTTAAAATTATTTTGAATTTCAAGAAGTTGACTCATGTGTTGAAATAGGATCCTCCTACTATACCAGCCTGTCCATGCACTGATCATAGAGTGTCTCTTGAGAAGTGGACAGATAAAGATAATAATGTCAGGTATTATATATTGGGCTCATTGTCTGATGAGCTTCAGTGCCAATATGAAGACATTAAGACTAGCAGTCAAATGTTGGCTCACCTATAAGAGTTGTTTGGTGAACAGAGTCACGCAGCCAAATATCAAGTCACTAATAGACTGTTTAAGACTCAGATGCGTGATGGGTAGTTGGTCTAAGATCATTATCTGATGATGATCAAGAACTTAGAAGAGCTTGAGAAGCTCGGTGTGAAGTTAGATCAAGAACTACAGATTGATATAATTCTACAGTCCTTGATCAATGCATATGGGCAGTTCATCATGAACTACCATATGCATAAACTTCAGAATATCTTGGCTGAACTTATGAACATGCTGGTTACTATTAAGCTTTCTAAGAAAGGTTCTAAAGGCTCAATACTTATTGTAGAGTGGACTTCATCCAAGAGAAAGTCTTTTGGAAAGAAGAAGAAGTCCATGAAGAAGTAGAAGGTGGTTGGTGTGAAAAGGAAGAAGGTAGAGCTAAAGAAGATCGACAAAAAGAAATATTTCTATTATAACACTGATGGCCACTAGAAATAGAACTGCTCTCTTTACCTGGCCAGCCTGAAGAACAAGAAGGAGGCAGGTCCTTTTGGAGGTATGCACGTTATAGAATCTAACCTTACTATTTTTTCTACATCCAGTTGGGTGCTTAACTCTAGTTCTAGTGCTCACTTGTGCACTTCCATGCAGGGTCTTGAGAAGAGTAGGAGGTTGAGGGATGGTAAGACAATCCTATGCATCAAAAATGGTGCAAGAGTTGCTGTTGTGGCCATGAAAGCCTATCCTCTTTAATTATTGACTGGATTAGATTTAGTTCTTTGAAACTATTTTTATGTGCCTACGATAAGTAGGAATTTAATTTTTGTTTCATGTTTAGCACATCAAGGCTATGTAATTAATTTTTTTAAGGACTATTATAATATTTTTTTAAAAAAAATAAAATTATAAGTGTTTTTCTTATAAATGGTCTTTATCAATTACATATTGATGTTTCTATTTTTAATATTGAGCAAAACATGAATGCCAGAGGATCAAAGTGACCTAGGGATAATCTAAATGATAGATATCTTTGGCATCTTAGGCTAGGTTATATAGCTGAAGATAGGATTAACAAATTGAAGAAATTTGGACTATTGAGTCCATTGACTTTCGAGTCATATCCGATTTATGAATCATGCCTTCATGGCAAAATTACCAAGCTCCATTTTGTAGGACATGGGAAAAAAGCCATAAACCTACTTGACCTAGTACATACTGATGTATGCGATCCATTTAATGTGTCGATCAGGGGCAACTATGTCTACTTCATCATCTTTATTGATGATTTATCTCGGTATGGGTTTGTGTATTTGATGTGACATAACTCTGAAGCTTTTGAAAAGTTCAAGAAATTTGAACTCGAAATAGATAAGCAAATAGGAAAATCCATTAAGGTTCTTCGATCAGATCGAGAAGGCGAATATTTTAGTCGAGAATTTTTAGACTATTTGAAGGATAATGGCATAGTCTCTTAATGGACTCCACTTGGAACACCTCAACTCAATGGAATTTTAGAATGGAGAAATTTGATTCTATTAGATATGGTTCGATTCATGATGAGTTTCACGGAGCTTCTTGACTTTCTTTGAGAACATAGTCTAATGACCACTATATATTTACTGAATAGGATTTTCTCTAAGATCGTTCGTACCACACCATTTGAGATATGGCATGGTAAGAAACCAAGTCTGAGTCATCTCAAAATTTGGGGTTGTCCAGCTCATGTTAAGAGATAATAGGTGGATAAATTAGAGTCTAGATCCTTTAGAGCTTGATTTATTGGATTTCCTAAAGAGTCATTAGGATATTATTTCTATCTTTTGGAAGATCATAATATGATTATGACTCGACATGCCATCTTTTTTGAAAAATAGTTTATTCTAGATGGTGCCATCAAAAGATAGATTAGACTCAAGAAAAAAGTCTCTGAAGAGAAATGAGCTAAGGAGCCTATAGAATCCAATCAAGTTGAGCCAACCTAGACACAACCTCCTCCACCTCATAGATCAAGTAGAATTTTCCATCCTTCTGAAAGGTACTTAGGTACTATATCAGAAGACGTAGAGAAAATATTCCTCACAAGAAATAGGATTCATGGTGATGATCCTAAAACTTATGATGTGATGATATTAGACATCGACTCTAAGAAATGATTAAAGGCAATGAGGTCAGAGATTAACTCAATGCATTTGAATGAAGTCTGGATCTTGGTAGATCCACCTGAAGGTATAATACCTATTGGGTGTTAGTGTATCTTTAAGAGAAAGATAGGTGCCGATGGAAATGTAGGGACATTCAAAGCAAGGCTCGTAGCGAAAGGGTATCATCAGCGTGAAGGCATTGACTATCAGGATACTTTTTCTCTAGTAGCCATGCTTAAATCCATCTTCCTATTGCTTACTGTTGCAGCCTATTTTGATTATGAAATATGGCAGATGGACGTAAAAACAATATTCTTAAATGGATATCTTAAGGAAGATATCTATATAGAATAGCCACTGGGTTTTACATCTAGTGATAATGATCACAAGATATGCAAGCTGCAAAGATCCATATATGGACTTAAGCAAGCATCTCGGAGTTGGAATACTTATTTCAATGATGTAATAAAATCGTTTGAATTCATTAAGAATAAGGAGGAGTTTCTTGTGCTGTATGTAGATGACATCCTTCTAATTGGGAAAGATATTCTCATGTTGACTACAGTCAAAATATGATTATCTAAGAAGTTCTCTTTGAAAGATCTAGGAGGGGCATTCTTTATTCTAGAAATTAAGGTCTATAGGGATAGACCGAATAGGATGCTGGGTCTCTTATAGAAAATGTACATAGAGGACGTGCTGAAAAGGTTTAGCTTGAAAAACTTCAAGAGGGGATTAGTGCCCTTTAGACATGGCATTCATCTCTCCAAGAAGATGTGCCCTAGCACACCTGAGGAGATTGAATGAATGAGCAAGATCCCTTATGCTTCGGCAATAAGGAGCCTCATGTATGCCATGCTATGTTTATGATCTGATATTGCCCTTGCTGTGAGTGTCATGAGCAGGTATCAGTCGAATCTAAGTGAAGAGCACTGGACTTCTATGAAATATATCCTTAAGTACATGAGAAGGATTAAGGATATGTTTCTAATTTTTGGTAATGGAGAACTCCAGGTCCAAGAACATACAGACTTAAATTTTATGTCCAATATAGATGATCAAAAGTCGACATCTGAAAGTCTATTTATTTATTATAGTGGAGCTGTCAGTTGGAAGAGTTCTATGTAGATGGTGATAGCAGACTCCACCATGGAAGTAGAGTACATCGCTACATCTGAGGCTGCAAAGGAGGTGTTCTGGTACAAAATATTCGCTGCAGAGCTTGAAGTGATGCCATCAGATGCCGTCCCTCTATACTGCGATAATAATGGTGCCATATCTCTAACTAAGGAGTTGAGATCTCATCAGAAATTCAAGCACATCGAGCGACAATACCACCTCATCTGCGATTACCTCGAGAATGGATATGTCGAGGTCAAGAAAGTCAATACTATAGACAGTGCAACTGACCCATTGACAGTCATTGAGCCAGCAGAAGATCGAAGCCTACCTTAAGAAGATGGAACTTAGATTTGTAGCCAATTAGCTTTAGGTCAAGTCGGAGTTTGTTAGATGTGTGCCATAGAAGCCAGATTGGCTAAGCACTTGTAATACACTTTTAAGGGCAATCTTATAATTTTGATTATAAAATAATAAAAAAATTATTTTTTATCATAGTGTGTATTTAAAGTATCTGTGATACATCCATTGAGTTAATGATAATGACAGTTCATATTTTCAAGAGCTAAAAATTTAAGACATAAATTCTCATAATTAACTCATAAATTGCTTTGGACTGTAAGAACATCACGAGGATGGTGATCAATCCAAAAGGTTGGTGTACGATCACTTTCTTAGGATAGATGTATCTTGAGTCTACGGTGTGGAGACATCGAAGTGGGAGTACAGGTACTCATTAGAGAACGAGGGCACTGAGCATGACCACCTCAAGAAGTCATAAGGAAGTCTACCTTCTCATCGATGATCGGCTTGATGCTGCAGTGGTTTGTCTAGTTCATTACCTAAGGTGCATTGAAAGTTCACCTTGAGGGTGTTATAGTTTAACTATACCATAAATCTCCTAGCCATTCGAAATCTTGAGGTGTATGTTGGCTATAGCATGTTCATTGTAGAAATTAGATTATACCAATAGAAGATCTATCTACCTCGGTAGATGAGGAGTAGTCCTATGATAATCATGAGATTGAGTCCTTAAGCCCATGGCCATGGCAAAGTGAAGATGATAGAAAGAGTTTCTATTAGGATTTCACATTGGACTCGAATCGGATGATTAATTCATATGACGGATGTTGGATTTGATGAGTTCACCTTAACCCTAATCCTATCGGGGCTCAAGATAGAAGAATCTAATCATACAAGTAACTACACTGAGAGGTTCTTTTTCAATTTTGATGGGTTGTCACCATATACTGCTAGGTGCCACTGGTAGATTTTGGGAGCAATTAGAATGATTTCGATGATAGATCATTCTAATTGTATGAATCAGAAAAGTTCGGATCCATCGAAAGATATTTCGATGATGTCGATGATAAAGATCATGACATATCTTATTACTATATGGAACTGAAACCTAACTAGGTCATTGATGCAAGCTAATTTATAGCTATGGCAAGTACACCAGTCGATCAAGTAATAAAGTGAATGAGTAGAGTATCATCCCTAGAGGATTGGAAAATAAGTACTGAAAAGCTCTTTCCTATGCTTTATTTAGAAAATCAATTTATGAAAATAAGAAATTAAAGAACAAAATAAAATAAAAAAGATAATTAAAAATTTTTAAGAAAATAGAGAGAGTGTAAATTATTAGGATTTTAAACTCAAGAGTAATGGATTACTAAGGCAATCGGTTCACCAACTCAGTCAATACAATATTCAGATTTTTAGATTAATTTTATTTCATGTGATGGTGGAGTCTCCTAATTTATTCACTACCCTTTGGTCCAGGCATAGCAAAACTATCAATATTTATTAATTATCCTTTGGTCCAGGTGTAATTTAAATAAATATTAATGCATTAAGTTTTGTGAAACCCTCTAATTAAAATATGCTGCATCCAAAGCGCACTAAAATTTCCTGCATGCATATGAATTCTAATTTGATTCATAATACAAGGTATATAATCAAGAAGCAATAACATAGATGTACTTGGTCCGTAACATCTATGTTCATCAGATCAATTAGAAGATGGCCAGTAATCTAAAAGCATTAAGATCAGATTTATATACTCCTCATGAATAAAATTTAAAAATAATCACACTGAATATTGCATCAAAAGAGTGGCTACACCTTAGCCTTAGTAAAATAAAATTTAGTTCATGATAACAAATTCAAAAATAGCGAATAAAATAAAAAGCATAGAGAAATTAGACTGTTTGATTGCTGAAATTGATTATCCGTTGCTCTTGGCATGGAGAACTTGGTGAAGAAGAAGATGCTCCTTGATCGATGTCTTGATTGTCGAAAGAAATCAAAAACCCTTTTTTTTTTCTCTCACAAATCACTCTTCTCTTTCTACCTTTCTCCTCTCTTTTTCTTTTTGTTTTTCTTTATTTCTCTAACTCTCTCCCTTTTTCTTTTTTTCTCTTTTTCTCCGACTTCCCTGACTTCCTTCTTTTCTCCCTCTCTCTCTGATTCTCTCTCTCTCTGATTCTTTCTCTCTCTTTGATTTTTTTTTTCACGGCAACAACAGGTTTTTTATAGATCAAGAGATTGACTCCCCCCCAGAATCTATTAAAAATTAGGTTTAAGACTCCCAAAACAACTCAAATTAAGATCTTGATAATTCTGATCGTTGGATGTTGATCAAACGGTCCAAAAAACACTTAAAAACCCCTTAAAATAATCCATTTCAAGTTGGATTTCATGCTAGCCATTGGATCAACCGTTGGATTGAATTTGGGCCATTCGATAGCATAGAAAGAGGCCTTCTGATCTTTAGTTTACCATCAGGATGAATCTCAGTCGTTGGATCTCGATCAGGAGCTACGGATGTTGTTCATCAGCACCTTCTTTTTGGCCGTCCGATCGAGTTTCAGTGAAAGGCACCCATTGGATCAAACAAAATTCCCAAATTACCCTTCGTAGACCATGCGCGAGCCCGGTGTTGCGTGGACCGCTGCGTTCTTCAACCAATCAGAGCGCGCTTTTTGCTGTGAAATTTCCGAATTGCCCTCTAGATGGTCCACCATGCACCGCAAAAATTACTGACATCATCCTGACATCAGCGTTGCATCGATGGGTCGATTTGCTACTGCGGTCGATCCGGGCCGAACCATTGAGCCAATTTTCTGAACCGATTTGAACCGAACTGACTTTTTTTTTCTTTTTTTTTTAAATTCAATTTTGGGCTCGTTTGAAGTCCATTTTGCCTAAAATTTATTTCATCTGAATCATAAAAATAAGATCTTCACATTTATGGCCTTCTTTCCTATATATGATTCATAAAAGTATCAATTTCTAAAGAAATAGATTAATTTATTTTATAATTTAATATTTTTATTAGTATATTTTTACCATTATTAGTATATTTTTATCACTTATCAATTATTCTTATTAATAATATATCATTTGATCGTAAACAAATTTAAGAACTTTATGATAAATCCTTCTTTATCATATTAGTTCTAAGGACTTTTATCATAACAATTGAGTATGATTAAGAAGATGTACAACCTTACGATAAAAAATACTAACTAATTTTTATTAATATATGATTCATATA
>QRFJ01003575.1:25066-85390 GCA_006176705.1 Cocos nucifera
GGAGGGGCATCCCAGAAAGCCCCGGGGCGGGGGTTCAAAGGGACAGAGCGGCATCGCCAACGGGCTGGGGCCGGGACGCGCGTCCCTCGGGCACGGCGCTAGGGACTTGCGGAGGGGGTCGGGACGCGCGTCCCTTGGGCCGGCGCGATGGAGCAGGCGCAGCACGTCCGCAGGAAGCCCGCGGGAGGGCCTGGGTCGCCGCGGCCGGCCGCGGCGACCCCCACCACCCCGGGGGGGCATCCCAGCAAGTCCCACCCCGGGGGTTACGAAGGACCGAGCGGCATTGCAAACGGAGGTCCCAGGGATGACATCCCCGGCACGAGGCGGTCGCGGCGGGCGATGGGCCAAGGGTCATCCGTGGTCGGCTCGTACTGCGCAGCGGGCCCAAATAGGTCCGCGGCTCGCCATTAGGTTTAGCTCCCAAAATAACTCAAATTAAGATCTGGATAATTCTGATCATTGGATGTTGATCAAACAATCCAAAAATCACTTAAAAACACCTTAAAATAATCCAGATCAAGTCGAATTTCATGCCAGCCGTTGGATCAACCGTTGGATTGAATCTGAGGCATCTGATCACGTAGAAAGAGGCCTTCTATTCTTTAGTTTACCATCAGGATGAATCTCAGCCATTGGATCTCGATCAGGAGCTACGGATGCCATTCATCAGCACCTTCTTTTCGACCGTTCGATCGAGTTTCAGTGAAAGGCGCCCGTTGGATCAAACAAAATTCCCAAATTGCCCTCCGTAGATCATGCGCGAGCTCAGTGTTGCATGGACTACTGCATTCTTCAGCCAATCGAAGCACGCTTTTTGCTATGAAATTCCCGAATTGCCTTCCAAATGGTCCACCGTGCACCATAAAAAATGCTGACGTCATCCTGATGTCAGTGTTGCGTCGGTGGATCGATCTACTATTGTGATCAAATCGGGCTGAACCGCTGAGCTAATTTTCTGAACCGATTTGAACCGAACTGACTTTTTTTTCTTTTTTTAAATTCAATTTTGGACTCGTTTGAAGTTCGTTTTGTCTGAAATTTCTTTCATCTGAATCAGAAAAATAAGATCTTCACATTGGTGGCCTTCTTTCCTATATAAGATTAATAAAAGTATCAATTTTTAAAAAAATAGTTTAATTTATTTTATAATTTATTTTTTTTATTAGTATATTTTTACCACTTATCATTCATACAAATAAGAATTTAGATTTGGATGTCATACAAACAAGGAGTTGAATAAGATCTAATCAGGTTCAAGGTAATCATGCTAGTACATGATTGAGCCTGACTTTCTCCTTCTTTAATCTTTCTGAATCATTGCTAATGAGTTAAATTTGATTTGACACATTCTTGTATCTTGAATGGATTTATTGTCATTTGATTGGAATCTTTCCAGGTTAGATTAATTATAGAAATTAAATCCATTCATGATGAAATTGGACTAGGGCCAAAAGTTGACCTTATTGAGAGAACTAAGGGTCACATGATCAGTAACTTTTAAAAAATTCTCTAGAAATAATTTTACTCTAACTTTTGGCTATATGATTGGGCTCGAGTCATTCTTTGGGTGAGCCCAATTTCATGATTTTTTATGGTTCGTAGATTAGGTTTCTAATAGAGTTTGATTTGGATCAAACTCTTGAAGGGAGGAGTCCCATGTGCCATGGACTCCTCCTTATCCTTTCTTCTTGCTGACTTGGGAGGAGTTTTGGGTGACAAAACTTGATGAATATTAGGTGGGCGACATGGGTTATCAGATTGGAGTCCTAGATAATCAAGCAAATGAGTTGCTTGATCATTTAGGAGTCTAGACGGTGCAAGGATCTTCTATAAAAACACCTGTGCATAAGGCTTTGGTAGAGATTTTTGATTGCCATGCCCATATCCTACCACCCTTTTCATCTTCCACATCCCCTCTGATCCTCCCTCTCTCCTTCTTCTATGTGCCAAAAGTTGGGCACAAATTAGAGAAGAAGATCCATTCTAACTTGTGAAGAGTTCAGCATCTATGAGATAGTGTTCGTGAGATGGACAAGCCGCCTTCAGAAGTTGTTCTGAAGGTTCTTCAGATCAGATTCAGATCTAACCATTTAAGAAAAGATTAATGAGGAGAAGACGTTCAGATTCTACCCGAGTGGATATTGGTAGTGGCCAGGCTTGTGCGTCGCTCCTTCCAGAACCTTAGAAAAGATCATGATCGTCATAGGATAATTAGATTATCCAAATAAGGTAAGAAATTAAATCTAATTTAATTTAATTTTTAATTTTTTAATATTAGATTACTATGATTAGATTGAAGAACTCTTAGATGTGATTGGATCATTTACTAATTTTTTTTAAAAAATTGCCTTGGATCTGATCAGATCTGCACTATCCTACGGTAGAAAATGAGATTTTCCTTCAGGTTAGACAAGGTTGCTGGATTAATTTCAGCAACATCGGCTAGAAAGAAAGGATGATCAATCGAGAGCTCTTCCATAGCTTGAACCATCTTGGAGGAAAGATCCACAAGAAAATCTACCCCCACTTGGAATCATCAACACAATCGTTGGGAGACATCAGCAAGAAGAGGCTAGTGGATCAGTAGAGCCAGTAAAGAAGTAGAGGACTGAAGAATCCATAGCTTTCATTGATGAAGATACATAAGGAGTTCAATTTCCATATAATAAGGAGTTGTAGTATCTTTAAATGTAGCAAATTATGATGGACACCGTGTCTTAGTTGATAATGAAAGTTCAACTGATGTCTTATTTTATGATGCTTTCTCTAAGATATCTATACCTGATAGTCACATGGGGCTGCTAAGCTCCTCATTAGTGGGGTTCACCAGTGGCACAGTACTAGTTGAAGGAATAATCACTCTACCAGTTATAGCAGGCTGATATCCAAAGTAATCTAGAGCTTAAATCAATTTTTTGGTGGTGAAGGCTCTTTCTGCTTATAATGCTATCCTTAAGCGATCCGAGTTGAATGCACTCCGAGCTATGGTATCGACATACTACTTGAAGAAGAAATTTTCAATAGAATACGAAGTCAGAGAAGTTAGAGGAAATCAGGCCCTGGCACATCATTGTTATGAAGAAAAACTACAGGGTTTCTAGCTTTGATTTCAAAATTTTTTTTTTTGAAAGACATCCAGTGGAATTGAAAGATTAATCTAATTAAAACAATACTTCTAGGATCATAATGTGATATATATGCATGTTGAAAAATCTAAAAATAAAAGATAGTAAGTAGTAAATCTTATTTACTATTGTTTCCATACCTATGTTTAGAACATAATACCTTCGTGCAGGTAGTCGATGCCACAATCAAAACATGGTCGGGGACGTCCTCTCATTATGACATAACCACACACAGCATCTGGCCTCTATGGATCATTCACATGAGGCTCCTGATCCCAATCGGCTCTTTCGAAGTGCTAGCTCAACAATGAAACCCTCAATGGCAGACGTAGATCATTTAGATCGATCTCCTCCTTCAGATTTTTTAGATGCTCCAAAATATCAGTAGAGATAGGTGAGAGATAGAGGAAGGTCTTAGGAAAAATTTGTGATTTTGTGACACTCACAGCTCACGATCTCTCTTCCCGAACCCTAAGCTCAAACCCTAAGGCAGCACTCACCCAGAAACCCTACGCCTCTCTCTAGAATTTTTCCTTAGGAAAAACTCAAGACTTCTTTCATGCATAAGGGAAGCTCATGCAGAAAGGAGTCTATCTCTCTAAAATGTGTGCATGCTCTTATTGCCATCCATAACGTTTCAGGCATCACCTATATCTAATACCAAATTTTAGACCCATGATATCGCTCGAATGCCAATCATCCTTGACATCACAAGCATCGATATCATGTTGTGGAAGCTCCTGATCTTTAGCATGGACCTAAAGGAACCTATGATGTTCTCTATGGGCAACAAACCACCGATCCTCCACCTAGATCTGTGATGGGGTGCCATCCTCCTTGGGCTTGAGGGAGACGCAACCCTTCTCCAGGCCTTCTTCAAGAATCCTAGGGCAGCAACTCTAGAGAGAAAAGAAGAAAAGAGTTGAGGAAGAAAAGGTCTGTATTCCATAGCATAATGAAACCCTAATACAACCTATGTATTTATACATAGCCATTAGGCCCAACCAAAAAACTCTCTAGCTAACCCCATATATGAAAGCACTCACCGAGCCCATGTACACCCATGTCTCCCATGCTCTCATCCTCTAGATCTAGACCCGACCCATATATGAATTAGCCACCTTAAAATCTCTCAAACCTAGCCTTAAGACCCCTAGGATCAACCCAGACCCTAGCCCAAAATAGACCCTCACGTAACTCTGCCCGCACACTGAGTCGACACAGTCTCAGCACTGAGCTGGCTAAGCTCCACTGGGTTGGCTCAGTCTGAAACTGAGCTGACCCAGTCTTGTGCCATGCCAGCAGTTTCGAACGCGCAGCTCTTTGTTTTGCCTATGCATTGAGACTTAGCCGATCTAGTTTTGGACTGAGCTGGCTAACCTATAGAAAATTTTTTTTCTACAGT
This sequence comes from Cocos nucifera, assembly GCA_006176705.1. Taxonomy (NCBI): domain Eukaryota; kingdom Viridiplantae; phylum Streptophyta; class Magnoliopsida; order Arecales; family Arecaceae; genus Cocos; species Cocos nucifera. Next base: position 29,597 of record QRFJ01003575.1, read on the forward strand.
ATTAATTCTCCGACTTTGGTTCCTTGCTTCACCTTGTGTTCTAGATCATCAAAGCACCAACCAAGCCCCTAGAATCTCCAGAGCCATCATCGTGACTCCTCTCATGGCCTCCCAAGGCTTAGAAGCAGCACAAATCCTCACAATCTTCATCTTGGTGCCCCAAGCCTTAGCAAACCCCTCAGCAATGACCTCCTGCACGTTCCCGCTATCCCTGCGCACTCGATGGCACCTATGCAAACATCACCGCTACCAATCCTCTTCAGCTGTTGTGCACCCTTGAGGCTTTTGGGATGACCGCCTCCACCGCTGAAGACCTGTGCTTGCTTTTTGGCATGATCCTAAAATTGTAGGATCCCTTCTGCTTAGCAGCTGCATCACTTTCTCTGGACATTCCTGAAGACCCATAGCATTTCTATAACAGCACTGCTGTACCACCTGATATGATCTCCTCAGAGCTATGTCTATCCACTTGCACACACCACTCCACCTGGAACTGTGCATCACCGGTGCTCTAAACTCATACCAAATTTTTTCTCCACTTATGAAGCCACCACTGCGGAGCTCCACCTATATCCAAAGTCCACCTGATGCCATAAAAGCTAACTCTATCATCGAGTCCCTCGAGGCCAACCACTCAATGCTGCACTACTGAGCCAATCAGTGCACCTCGAACACCATCGCTACCCCTTCGAACCCTCCATGCTCCGCAGACTCCTTCGAAGCTGTCTCAGATACCTCCACAATCCATGGGTACCTCCGAAACCTAAGAGCTCATCTAGCTCTTCTAAAATCAGTGATTGAACCTTAGAAAATTTCACCCAAGTCCTTCTCTTTTGCCCCTACACCGCCATCACTTCAGTTGTGCTTGGAGAATCATCCTCCACCTGAATCGCAACTCTCCCAGATGCCCCTGTAGAAGAAATCTGATCCATGATACTCCCAACTGCTAAAGACCTCCTGGCGCTCCCTGAGACCCCATGGCTCTTCCTAAGATCTGCACCCGATCTTTCTAAGATACCACTGATACTCTCTGTTGAGATATACTCCTCGACTGCTACACCACCGAGCCTCTCTTAGCTCCGTGCCTCCAAGGAAGCGCTCCTACAATACTCCAGCACTCCCTAACCCATCTTTGCGCCACTCTACAGCCGCCCAGCCCTAACCTGTTGGACCTCTATGGATCATCCATATCCATCACTTCCAAGGCTTCACAAATTCATGCTCTAATCGAACCACTGAATATATCTCCAGCTACTTTCCCACCTTCCAGACATCGAAAGACGTATAGTCATTTCTTCAGCCTTCCTTCAATCGTTAATCCTTGGAAAATCTCTCTTCAATAGCCCTACACTATCCATCTTCTTAGAGAATCCTAATGCTCTCTATTGAGATACCTTCCTCGACTGCTGCATCATCGAGCCTCTCTCAATGCTGCATCTCTAGGAAAGCACTACTACAGCACTCCAACGCTCTCTGCCTATCACATAACTGTCATACACCCCGATCTTTCCACTAAGATTGATCATCAAATCATGCATCAAATCCTTCAACCCCAAGAAAATCTCTTTCTGTTAATCCTCTCAACCTCCACCTTCAACTCACTGCTTTCGATTTGTCAAACCACAGCAATAACAAGATAGATTTGAGACATACTGTGGAATTCTTATGCAGATTTTTGATTTCTCCTTGTATGACTTCTCCTTCACTTCCATGCACCATCAGGCTTTAAAACTTGGCTCTGATACCATATTGCCATCCACAATGTTTCAGGCATTATCTAGCTCTGATACCAAATTATAGACCCATGACATCGCTCGAACATCAATCATCCTTGACATCGCAAGCACCGATATCATGTTGTAGAAGCTTCTGATCTTTAGTACGGACCTGAAGAAACCTATGACGTTCTCTTTGGGTAGCATACCACTGATCCTCCACCTAGATCTATGATGGGGTGCTTTCCTCCTTGGTCTTGAGGGAGATGCCTCCCTTCTCTAGGCCTTCTTTAGGAACCCTAGGGCAGCAACTCTAGAGAGAAGAGAAGAAGAGAGTTAAGGAAGAAAAGATCTGTATTCCATAGCATAATGAAACCTTAACACAACCTATGTATTTATACATAGCCATTAGGCCCGACCAAAAAACTCTCCGACTAACCTAATACATGAAAGCACTCACTGAGCCCATATACACCCATGTCTCCCAAGCTCTCATCCTCTAGATCTAGACCCGACCCATATATGAATTAGCCACCTTAAGACCACTCAAATTTGGCCTTAAGACCCCTAGGATCAACCTAGATTCTAGCCCAAAATAGACCCTCGCATAACTCTACCCGCGCACTAAGCCAGCTCACTCTCAGCACTGAGCCGGCTAAGTTCCACTGGGTTGGCTCAGTCTAAATTTGAGCCAGCCCGGTCTTATGCCATGCCAGCAGTTTGAATGCATAGCTTTCTATTTTTCCTGTGCACTGAGATTTAGCCAATCCAATTTTGGACTGAGTTGGCTAACCTGCAAAAAATCCTTTCTCTATAGTCTTGATTTTTCGACTTTGATTTCTTACTTTACCTTATGTTCCAGATCTTCGATGTACCAACCAAGCCCCTAAAATCCTCGAAGCTATCATCGTGACTTCTCCCATGGCCTCCCAAGGTTTGGAAGCATCACAAATCCTCACAGCCCTAATGCAAAAACTCTTTTTATTTGTGCCAAAAAGTGTAGAGAGCACAGGGAGGGATAAGATCAAGTTGGTTGCTCATTCGAATTCAAATCCCATTTGAATTCGAATGGTAACCAATCTAATTTTATCCATTCGGGGCGAAAAAGAAAGGACATGCACCATCTTATGCATGGAATTCTTCATGAGAATTTTCAATTCTCATGGAGAAAGGGTGGGCACAAGACTAGGTCAAAGATGATGTGGTGTTGGGAGAAGTCTAGTCAAACTAGACTTTATCTCTTCTCCAATTAAGACCCAATCCAAACCAATTTGGCTAGGCCTAATTAGGCAAAAATAAATCAAACTAAATTAGACTTAAATTAGCTTAATTAAATCCTAATCAAATTAAAAATTAATTAAGCCCAAGCCCTAATTAAATCCTGGAACATGGTTCCTCAGCGATTAGGTCATCTAATAACCTAATAGGGTCAAACCCAATTAAATCCAATTCAATTAGACTTGATCCAAAACTCATCACTCTATCAAATTGAGTTAATTAGTAATCATATCACTAATTGATCCTTTTATAAATATAAAATCTAAATCCAGTGGATATCCGGGCAATAGATTCTCATCTATATGAAACTCTTGATTGAAGAATCCCAAACCAATGGGACTCTTAACCCTGGTATCCTAAATGAGTGAAACTCATGATCACAGAGTCACAGACCAATAGGACTCTTGATTATAGAGTCCTAGACAAGTAGGACTTAGAGTCCCTATGCAGTAGGACTCTTGATCATAGAGTTCAAGTCTAGTAGGACTCTGCATCAGCCATCAGATCAGATAGAAATCTCTAATATGTATGACCCCATAAATTCGAACCTAAGCCAGTAGCACAAGAACCAATTCATGTACTAATTGATGTAACCATTTAGTAATGATATCCGATGGTTGGATAGCTCAAATAGTCATAATTGCAACATTCAGAATCTTCTCAAATATGGTTATCATATAATTCATCCTTTGACCTTTGTGTTTAGAATGACTCAGAGTTAAACCACCAACTTCAAAAAGTACATCCAAAGTACATCCATATTATATCTTAATGCAATCAGTCCTATGACTTCTTACAAGGACTACCCTAGTCAAGGCTATCCTAAATTAAAATACAATTTAACACATCTTCTAAAACTTGGAGTGGTCAATTCCATCTTGATTCACACACCAACTCCTTAAGTACTTGACTATGCCTAGAAATCTTCTATCATTGAATTAGAAATTTAGATAGTCTAACACCAATGCACAGTGAGTTGCTTTAAAGTCATGATAGTGATCTTAGGTCGTAGGGGCACTTATATCCATATTCCTTTAGAGCAAATCTTGATAGCAAAAAGTTTCAAAGTTGGTTATGTTCAGTGAAGATATATTAAATGTCACTTGCATGCCATACTAGTATCTCTACACTCCTTGGTTAAGAGAGCAACCAACCAATATGGCATATAATGGCCTATACTTGATAAACATTGTCATCCTTGGTAACAACATATTGTTTGATCATGAATAGGTTAAAAAACTAAATGATAAATCCTCTTTTATCAATTTTAAAAAATCATAAGAACTTCATCACAACATAGGAGTTCATTAGAAGATGCAAAAAATTTATGATAAAAATACCAAAATAATATTTTATTTATTTATAATTCATACATAATTATAAGAAATAGTTCAATCATCAACAGATTGATGATTGGCTTTAGGACATGATTCTCAATAATATCTCACTTGGACTAAAGCCAATTGGTATAGTATCTAATACCAATCTTTGTCTTTAAATTATTGAACATCTTTACTTTAATGGATTTAGTGAATGGATCAGCTAGGTTCTCCTTTCCATCGATATTCTGATAGTCGACGTCACCTCAACCCACGATCTCTAAGATAAGATGGTAGCGATGTAGAATGTGCTTCATCCACTAGTGAGCCTTCGATTCCTTCATCTGAGCAATGGCTCCAAAGCTATCACAGTAGAGCAGAACTGGACCATCAAGAAAGGATGCCACTACGAGCTTGGTTATGAATTTTCTCAGCCACACAGCTTCTTTGGCAGTATCTGATGTAGCAACATACTCTACCTCATATACTGAGTTAGCCATAATATGCTGCTTAGAACTTTTTCAGCAGACTGCTCCTCCATTAAAGATAAACATATATCCCGACACACTTTTGCTGTTATCGTGATCAAATTGGAAACTGGAGTCCATAAACCCTACAAGTTTCAAATCTAATTTATCCTAAACAAGTGACTAGTTCTTAGTATTTATCAAATACTTTAGGATGGTTTTAATAATCTTCTAGCGGTTCTCTCCTAGATAGATTGGTATCTGCTCACCAACCCTAGTGAGTATCCAACACCTAGTCTCATACATGTCATACATAATAGAATCCACTATCAAAGCATATGGAATTCTACTCATATGCTCTCTATCTTGAGATGTTGTTAAACAATCCCTTTTCGAGAGAGAAACTTTATGGCCTATTGGTATACAGCACTTCTTGAAATTCTCTATGTTGAACTACTTCAGCATAGCTTCTATGTATGTAGACTGGGACAATCCAAGTAACCTTTTAGATCTATCTCTATAAATCATCATTCCTAGGATGTAGGAAGCTTCTCAAAAATTCTTTATAGAGAACTAAGATGACAGCCAAATCTTTGAAGAAAAAATCTAGTTTTTCTACCATAGGACCGATCTAATCTATTAGCAAATTTTAAATTTTTTTTTAATAAATTATGATTGGATTTGAGAGTTCTTGGATCTGATTCTAATGATCTGATATTAGAAATAAAAATTAAAATCAAAACAAGAAGTAATTTGATACCTATTCAGGGTAATTGTTCACCCTACCAATGATCTATTATCACTCGGGGTTTTGGATCTAGCCACGTAAGTGCCTGGCCTTTACCAGAGTCTACTTGGGTTGGTTCTAGATGTCTTCTCCTTTTGAATCTTATCTCTAAAGATTAGATTTGGATCTGATCTATAGAGCCTTCAATCAATAGTTGAAGGGAGCACACTCATCTCACGAACACGTCGTCTCTTGCTTAATCTTTGCACCAATATCTTGGATCTTCCTTACTAGAATTTCACCCTATTGAAATAATCAATACTACTTTGATACCAATTGCTGGTGCATCACCTTGGCATCACCTAGCTCTGATACCATGTTGTGAAAATCTTTGATCTTTAGTGCAGACCTAGAGAGATCATGGACATTCTCTAAGGCACCATACCATAGATCATTATTTAGATCTATGTTGGGGTGCCTCCCTCCTTGGGCTTGAGGGAGGTGCCTCCTCTCTCTAGAGCTTCTTCAAGAACCTAGGGCAACTATGAGAATTTATAGTGCTTTCAAGCCTTGGGCGGCCATAGGAGGAGCCAAGGTGTTGGCTCCGGGATACTAGGATGGGTGTGAGTCCTAGAGCTAAGACAGGAGTTATCCTAGGTGAAGGTGGTGTGTAGCCCTGCATGGATTTGAGGTTCAGGGGTGAGGTCCTTGAGGGGCTTGGTAGATGCTCCGAAGATCTGGGATACAAGGTGGAGCAAAGGACCAAAACTAAGTAAAAGAATTAGCTAACACAAGGGACTGACACATAGGCAGGCTGGCTTGGATATGCAGTCAAGCTGGCTTGGGCTAAGATTGAGCTAGCTCAGGGCATAGTCGAGCTGGCTATCTTAGGCAGATAGAAGATAGGATTCCAATGAGATGCAATCGAGCTAGCTCAACTCATGAGAGAGCTGGCTCAATGGTGGCGAATAGAACTGAATGAAATTTTCTGTTTGATCTTGGATTGGGATTAATCTAAGAGGTCTTTTGTCCTGGTCCAATAAGATCTTAAGGAGGCTAACTCATGTATGGGTCGAGACTAGAACTAGGAGATGAGAGTATGTGAGACATATGTACATAGGCTCAGTGAGTGCTTTCATGTATTGGGCTAGCCAGGAGAGTTTTTAATCGAGTGTAATTATTAGATATGTGTGCCCTAGAAGCCAGATTGGCTGACACTTGTAATACACTTCTAAGGGCAAAATCATAATTTTGACTATAAATAATAAAATAAGTTTTTTTCTATTATAGTGTGTATTTGAAAGTATTTGTGATACATCCCTTAAGTTAATGATAATGATAGTTCATATTTTCAAGAGTTGAAAATTTAAGACATAAATTTTTATTATTAACTCATAAAATGCTTCCGACCATAGGATCATGATGAGGATGATGATAGATCTGAAAGGTTGGTGCACGATTGCTTTTTTAGGATAGATGAGTCTTGAGTCTACCATATAGAGACACCAGAGTGAGAGTACAGATACTTGTTAGAGAATGAGGGCACTGAGTGTGACCACCTCGAGCAGTCATGAGGAAGTCTACCTTCTCATCGATTACTGGCTCGAAGCTACAGTGATGTGTCTGGTTGTTTGACCAGAGGTGCATTGATAGTTCACCTTGAGGGTGTTATAGTTTGACTACACCATAACTCGATCTTCCAGCCATTTGGAATCCTAAGGTGTATATTGGCTATAGCATGTTTATTTTAGAAATTGGATTGCACCCGTACGAGATCTATCTACCTCTGTAAATGAGGAGCAGCCCTATGATGATCATGAGAATCAAGTCCATAAGCCCATGGCCATGGCAAAGTGAAATAATAGAAAGAGTTTCTATTAGGATTTTTACATTGGAATTGAATCGAATGATTAATTCATATGACAAAAATTAGGGTTTGATGAGATCACCTTAACCCTAATCCGATCGGAGCTCAAGATAGAGAAACTTAATCACACAAGTAACTACACTGAAAGATTTGCTTTCAGTTCTGATGGGTTGCCACCATATGCTGCTAGGTGTCACTGATGGATTTTGGGAGCAATTAGAATGATTTGGATGATCGATCATACTAGTTGTCTGAATTTGAAAAGTTCTGATCCATCGGAAGGTGTTTCGATGATGTTGATAATAGAGATCGCGACATATCTCATTACCATACGAAACTGAACCAAACTAGACCACACAAATAAGTGTTTGGATCTAGATATCATCAATTGGACTAATCCAATTTAATTGATTTGAGTAAGATTCAATTAGATTGAAGAAAATCATGCTAGCACATGATTGTGCCTAATATTCTCCTTTAATAATCATTAAAGCTTATCTCACTAAGCCAAATATGTTTGGGCTCACTCAGGAACCTTTACTTAGCCTGACTGGAGCTTGTCTAGATCAGTAAAGGGTTGTGTTAATTTATGAAATAAATTTGAGATAACACCTGCCATTTTTGGTCACCTGCTAAATCTTGTTTTCGGACATTGGTCAAATGTTGACCCTAGACACTTAGACATCTGCCCATGTGTCATGCACCCATAGGAGAGTACCCAGGGCCTTGTCTCCCTACTAAAATGCAAATAAGAAGATGGTGCATGCCTAGGGAGGTGTGCGCCCCATGAGGATAAAAGATGGAGTCCCTTATAGATAGGACTCTAGGTTGCTTCAGGGGATTAAACTCTATGGCGCCAAGAAGTCTTGTTTGACCAAGTCTTCGTGCCACCTAAGAAGAGTTTTGAGGGTCACTCATCTGATTAGATCAGATGATGTCATCCAATCAATAAGATTTAGATCTGATTGCATAAAGGGCCATGATTGGTCGGGATGATGTGGCATTGCGTGGTGCAGCAGAATATATATAAACCTTGTTTGCACCTAAAATTTAATGCTTCTACCTTCAGCCCAGGCCACAAAGCCTCTCTCCCTCCTTCTCCATGCCATCCTCTGGTCCTTTCTCTCCTCTCCATGTCCAAGAGGTTTTGGGCACGAGTAAGGTGCGATCCAAGCAATTGTAAGCCGTCAGAAAAGGAAGAAGGCAGTACTGCTGCAAGAGATAACGATTGTTCTTCAAAAGGAATTTTGAAGACCTTCAAGATCAGATCTAGATCTAATTTTTGAAGGATTGAATAAGAAGAAGAAGATCTCTAGGTTCTATCCGAGTGGATATAGGTAGATGCCAGGTGCTTGCGCATCCAGAACCTCAGGCAAACATCGAGATCATCATAGGATAATTGAATTACCCAAAATAAAGGTATAATTAAATTAAATTAAATTTTTATTTTTTTATTTTATTATTAGATTAATAAGATAAGATTTGAGGAGTCTCAGATCTGATTAAGATCTTAGAGAAAAAATTTTTGAAATATCCTTCTTGATCCAATTAGATCTGAACGAACCTAACCCAAAAAATAAGGCTTTTTCCTTTAGTAATAGCTATCTATAAATACATAGGTTGTATTAGGATTTTATTATGCATTGGAATGCAGATCTTTTCTTCCTTAATATCTCCTCTATTAGATATGTGTGTGTGCCCTGAAAGCTAGAATGGCTGACATTTGTAATACAATTCTAAGGGCAAAATTATAATTTTAACTATAAATAATAAAATGAGTTATTATCTATCATAGTGTGTATTTGAAAGTATCTGTGATACATCCCTTGATTTAATGGTAATTATAGTTTATATTTTCAAGAGCTAAAAATTTAAGACATGAATTTTTATTATTAACTCATAAAATGCTTCCGACCGTAGGATCATCTTTAGGATGGTGATTGATATGGAAGGTTGGTGTACGATCGCTTCTTTTTGATAGATGAGTCTTGTATCTATAGTGTAGAGATATCAGAGTGAGAGTACAGGTACTTATTAGAGAATGAGGGCACCAAGCGTGACCACCTCGAGCAGTCATGAGAAAGTCTACGTTCTCGTCGATGATTGGCTCAAAGATGCAGTAGTATGTTTGATTCTTTGACCTGAGGTGTATCGGCAATTCATCTTGAGGGTGTTGTAGTTTTACTACACCATTACTCAGTCTCCTAGCCATTGGAAACCTAAGTTGTATGTTGGCTATAGCATATTTATTGTAGGAATTGGATTGCATGAATAGGAGATCTATCTACCTTGGTAGAGGAGGAGTAGCCCTATGATGATCATGAGAATCAAGTCCATAAACCCATGGTCATGGCGGAGTGAAATAATAGAAAGAGTTTCTATTAGGATTTTCACATTAGACTTGAATCAAATGATTAATTCATATGATAGAAATTAGGGTTTGATGAGATCACCTTAATCCTAATCTAGTCAAGGCTCAAGATAGAGGAACTTAATCACATAGGTAACTGCATCGGGAGATTCACTTTCAGTTCTGATGGATTGCCACCATATGCTGCTAGGTGTCACTGGTGGATTTTGGGAGCAATTAAAATGATTTTGATGATCGATCATACTAGTTATCAGAATTAAAAAAATTTTGATCCATCGAAAGATGTTTCGATGATGTCAATGATAGAAATCGCGATATATCCCATTACCATACGGAACTGAACCTAACTGAAGAAAAAATTCTGATTTCTTGGATCAGGTTCGTTCTGATCTAATCGGATCAAGAGAGATATTTCAAAAATTTCTCTCAAGCATCCATATCAGATCTGAGATATTTTAGATCTAATTTTATAGATCTAATAAATAAAATAAATTAAATTAAATCTAATTTAATTTATACCTTGATGTGGGTAATCTGATTATCCTTTGATGATCCTGCTGATTGTCTGAGATTCTGGATCTAGCCATGCAAATGCCTAGCCTCTACCGATATCTACTCAGACTGGATCTGGAGATCCTCTCCTTTTTTATCATCTTTGCAAAAATTTGGATCTAATTTGGAGGATCTTCAAAACTCCTTCTGAAGATCAGCAGTCATCTCTACAGTAGTGCTGCCTTCTTCCTTTCTCGTTAGCCTTTTCTTGCCTGGATCGTACGAAACTGAAGTCCAACTTCACTTGGGCATGAGAGGAGAGAGAAGATTAGAAGATGACAAAGAGGAGGGAGAGGGGTAGCCTTGGGGCATGGGCTAGGAGAAACTTTATGAAAGTTTGGCGCAGATAGGATTTATTTATAGACCTTGCTGCGCCATGCAGTGCCACATCATCTCGGCCAATTGCGTTGCTTCATGCAATAAGATCTAAATCTAATCGGTGGGATGACATCACCTAATCCAATCAAATGAGAGTCCCACTAATTCATCCTTAGATGGCATCTAAGACTGGTCAAAGTCTATAGGTAAGGGTCAACTAAGTAGAATCCAAGAAGCAACCTGAAGTCCCATCTGTATGGGACTCCAAGCATCCCTATCCATCGACGCACGCCATCCTAGGTGTGCACCCCCTCCTTTCCAAATTCTAGTAAGGAGACAAGCTCCTATCTACTCTCCAATAAGTGCATGACACATGGGCAGATGTCCAAGGATCAAAGGTCAATGTTTGACCAAAGTCAAAGGACAAGAATTAGCAGGTGACAAAAAATAGCAGGTATTATCTCAAATTTATCTCATAAATTAAGATATTTCTTTTCTGACCTGGACAAGCTCTAGTCAGACCAAGTAAAAATTTTTGAGTGAGCACAAACTCATTTGGCTCAGTCGAGACAACTTTTAATGCTAATAAAAGGAGAACGTTAGGTTCAATCGTGTGCTAGCATGATTTTCTTGAACCTAATTGAATCTAATTCAAATCAATTGAACTGAGTTAGTCTAATTGATGATATCTAAATACAAATCCTTATTTGTGTGATCCAATTAGGTTCAATTTTATATGGTAATGTGATATGTCGTGATCTCCATCATCGACATCATCGAAACTCCTTTCGATGGATCAGAACTCTTCTGATTCAGACAACTGGAATGATCGATCAACTAAATCATTCTAATTGCTCCCAAAATCTACCAGTGACATCTAACAGTAATATGGTGGAAATCCATCAAAATTAAAAACAAACCTCTCGATGCAGCTACCTGTGTGATTAAGTTCTTCTATCTTCAACCCCGATCAGGTTAGGGTTAAGGTGAACTCGTCAAACCCTAATTTCTATCATATGATTTAACCATTCGATTCAAGTCTGATGTAAAAAATTTTAATAGAAACTCTTTCTATTATTTCACTTTGCCATGGCCATAGGCTTATGGACTTGATTCTTATGATCATCATAGGGCTGCTCCTCATCCATCGAGGTAGATAGATTCTCTCTTGGTGCAATCCAATTCCTACAATAAACATGCTATAGCCAACATATACCTCAGGATTCCGAATGGCTAGTAGATCGAGTCATGGTGTAGTCAAACTATAACACCCTCAAGGTGAACTGCTGATGCACCTCAGGTCAACGAATCAGACACACCACTACAGCTTCGAGTTAGTCATTGATGAGAAGGTAGACTTCGTTATGACTACTCGAGGTGGTCACGCTCAGTGCCCTCGTTCTCTAACGAGTACCTATACTCTCGCTTCGATGTCTCTACACCATAGATTTAAGATTCATCTACTATAAAGAAGTGATTGTACACTAACCTTCTAGATCAATCGCCATCCTCATGATGATCCTACGATCAGGAGCATTTTATGAGTTAATAAATAAAAATTCATGTCTTAAATTTTCAACTCTTGAAAATATGAATTATCATTACTATTAACTCAAGGGATGTATCACAGACACTAAATACATATTTATGATAGAAAATAATCTATTTTATTATTTATAGTCAAAATTATAATTTTGCCCCTAGAAGTATATTATAAGTGTCAGCCAATTCTGGCTTCTAGGGCATACATATATGACACAAACTGGATCACACAAATCAGGGTTTAGATCTAGATATCATCAATTGGATTAACCCAATTCAACTAATTTGAATAAGATTCAATTAGGTTCAAGAAAATCATGCTAGCACATAATTAAGCCTAATGTTCTTCTTTAACAATCATTAAAGCTTGTCTCAACTGAGCCAAATATATGTGGACTCACTCAAAAATCTTTACTTACTCTGACTAGAGCTTGTCTAGATCAGAAAAAGGTTATCTTAATTTATGAGATAAATTTGAGATAACACTTGTCATTTTCTATCACCTGCTAAATATTGTCTTCGGGCATTGGTCTAATATTGACCCTGGATACTTAGACATCTGCCCATATGTCAAACACCCATAGGAGAGAACCTGAGGACTTATCCTCCTACTGAAATGTAGATAGAAAAGGGGCACATGCCTAGGGAGGCGTGTGTCCCATGAGGATAAAATATGGAGTCCCACACAGATGGGACTCCAGTTGCTTCAGGGGATTAAATTATGGTGCCAGAAGAATTATTTGACCCAATTTTGGCACCAACTAACGAAAATTTTGAGGGTCTTTAATCTAATTGGATCAGATGATATCATCCCATTAATCAGATTTAAATTTGATTGCACAAAGGGCCGTGATTGGCCAGGATGATGTGGCACTACATGGCATAGCAGGATCTATATAAACCCTATTTGTGCCTAGAATTCAATTCTTTTACCTTTAGCCCATGCCACATAGCCCCTTTCCCTCCTTCTCCACACCACCCTCTAGTCCTCTCTGTCCTCTCCATGCCTAAGGGACTTTGGGCACGAAGAAGGTGTGATCCAAGCAAGTGAAAGGCACAAGGAAAGGAAGAAGGCAGCACTACTGCAAAGACAACGGCTGTTCTTCAAAAGATATTTTGAAGATATTCAAAATTAGATCTAGATCTAATTTTTGAAGAATTGATTGAGAAAGAGAGGATCTCTAGATCCTACCTGAGTCGATACCGATAGAGGTCAGGCACTTGTATGCCTACACCAGAACCTCAGGCAAACATCAGGATCATCACAGGATAACTAGATTACCCAAAACAAAGGTATAATTAAATTAGATTTAATTTTTATCTTTATTATTATTTTAAATATCAAATCAATAAGATTATATCTGAGGAGTCTTAGATCTAATTAGGATCTTAGAGAAAAAAATTTTGAAATATCCCTCCTGATCCAATCAGATCTGAACGAACCTAATCCAAAAAATAGATTTATTCCTTCAATTGGTATCAGAGTTAGGCTCCATAATTTATTAGATCTGAATTTAATTTATTTTTGATCTAATAATTAGATAATTTTAGATATCACATTAGATGTGATAGGATTTGAAATTAAAAAGTTAAAAATTAAATAATCTAGATCTAAGATATATGAGATGCATGACTAGACTAGAAATAGAATTATTCTATGTGTAGTCAAACATGATCATAATTTTAATTTAATTAATTATAACTTTTAGATTTATTTATTTACTATTTTCTTATATTATAAATATTATAATTAGATCTAGAAAATAGAAAATAAATTTATTTAATTTGTTCATATGAGATATGATAGATGCATGTTCAGACTAGTTGTAGAATAGTTCTACAAAAATTTTCTAGAATAAATTTTAATTTGATATGATCAAATTTAAATCTTATTTTTTAGATGTTTATGAGATAATTTAAATCTAGAAATATGCATGATATGATACATAAGATGTATGCAAAAAATATTTTTATTTAGATTAATTTTTATATATGTGATATATGATGTAGATCTAACTAGTTTTGTAGATTTATCATATTTTTGATTAAGGCATTCTCTTTGGCCATCTGATCATAAGAACGAAGTAGGATTTAAAGGCTCTCTCCTTTCATTCGATGGGATGTTCTAATAGTATGTAGGGGTGCTGCACGTTCGACCTTAATCAGAAATTAAAACTTATTTTTTGCAAAATCCTAAATCTTGAAACCCTAGGATTTTATATACATATTTTATTTATGAATCCTAAACATAATTGAGAATTAAGATTATAAAATATATTAGATCTAAAATTAAGAATTTTTAGATCTAAGATATATTCATACAATTGGGTTCGGGCTTAGGTTGCTTAATTAGGTCTAGCGGTTGATCAAATTGAATCAAGAGTTGGTTAGGTGGGATCAAGAGTACTTAAATTGATCAGCCTAATAGAATTAAGTCTGGGTCAAGAACGAGTCACATGAGTGATCGATCGAGTTAAGATCTAATTAGGCTCAGTGGTTAGAGTCTAGATTATAGGCTAAACTGATTGGTTCTGGCTCAATAATTTGGTATCTAGGGTAAGTTTGGCAGATATGATCGACTATTTTTTACTTGGGAGCTACTTGACTTGAATGCATTCTTATTGAGTTAGGGGCATATCCCTTCCACTGGTCTCACATACCTAGCCATATTTATCGGTCTAGTCCTGATCTAATGTGGCTAACAATCCTAGCTGACCCATCCCACTAGGTTAGTCATAATGGTTATGACTATGTCAAGTCAAGTTTAAAGAGATCTAAATTAAATCTTTCTAAGAAAAGATTAAGTCTAAGGTCTTCCACCATTACAGATGTGTGGACCCTTTCCGGGGTTGATTGTTCTTACCTGATCACAGTGGTTCAGTTGCATCGAAAAGATGCAACTATGTCTATTAGGCATTGGATGCTATGGGCTGGAGGATGGATTGGACTCAATATTTTGGATACAGTGAGAGATCCAATTAGGAATCCAATCTATGAAAATGGTGGGTTTAACTTAACTAAGGAGTGGATCAATATTCAGGGCATGGTGAGATTCATAAATTAGAGATCAAGTTTGGGTGCACCATGATTAGAGCATCATTGGATAAGAGTTGTTCCCTCATTGGCTAACCCATCACCAATAACGATTAGGTGAGGTGATGAGTCACTTGGTGGGACTGCACCATCCACTAGAAATCAATAATCATAGAGATTTTTGCATCTCTACAGAGGGAGTGTAGGGATCCAAGAAAAAGTGGGAGCTAATTTGTTTAAAAATTAAATCTCTAAATAAATTGGTCAAGTCTTAATTATAAAATCTAACTAAAAACTTTGACTCTCTACAGGCAAAAAAAAAAATATCTGCATCCAATCCACTAGACCGTATCCTGGACACCCATAGATTGACCAGACCCAATTATAAGGATTGGCTCCAGAACTTAAAAATTATTTTGGATTTTAAGAAGTTGACTTATGTATTGGACCAGAATCCTCCCACCTTACCTGCTCGTCCGTCCGCTGAATAGAGAGCGTCTCTTGACAAATGGATGGATGAAGATAATAAGTCCAGATACTATATATTGGGCTCGATGTCTAATGAGCTTCAGTGCCAACATAAAGATATTAGAACTGCCCGTCGAATGTTGGTTCACCTCCAAGAGTTATTTGGTGAACAGAGTCGCGCAGCCAAATATTAGATCACTAAATGAGTATTTAAGGCTAAAATGCATGATGGACAGTTAGTCCAAGATCATTGACTGATGATGATCAAGGATTTGAAAGAGCTTAAAAAGCTCAGAGTGAAGTTAGACCAGGATCTGCAGAATGATATAATTCTACAATCCTTGACTGATGCATACGGACAGTTCATCATGAACTACTATATACATAAACTTCAGAATACTATGGCCGAGCATATGAATATGCTGGTTACTACTGAGCTTTCTATGAAAGGTTCTAAAGGCTCGGTACTTGCTATGAAACAGACTTCTTCTAAGAGACTATATTTTGGAAAGAAGAAGTCTATGAAAAAATAGAAGGTGGAGGGTGGAAAGAAAAAGAAGACAAAGCTGAAGAAGAAAGCCACCGATAAAGAAAAGTATTTCCACTATAATATTGATGGCCACTGAAAGCGGAACTGCCCTACATACCTGGCCATCCAGAAGAATAAGAAGAAAACAGGTCCTTCAGAAGGTATGCTCATTATTGAATCTAACCTTATGATTTCTTTTGCATCAAGTTGGATGCTTGACTCTGGTTCAAGTGCTCATTTGTGCACTTCCATACAGGGTCTTAAGGATAGCGGGAGGCTGAGAGATGGTGAGATGATCCTACATGTCGAAAATGAAGCAAGGATTGTTGTTGTGGTTGTGGAAACCTACCCTCTTCAACTACTATCTGGCCTAGATTTAGTACTTAAGAATTGTTATTATGTGCCTGCTACAAGCAAGAATTTAATTTCTGTTTCATGTTTAGCACAAGAAGGCTATGTAATTAGTTTTCTTAAGAACCATTGTAATATTTTTTATGAAAGAAATAAAATTACTAGTTTTCTTATTAACTATCTCTACTAGTTACATATTGATGTATCTATCTTTAATATCTAGCAAAATGTGAATGCTATAAGATCAAAATGACCCAGGGATAGTCCAAATGATTGGTATCTATGTCACCTAAAGCTAGGTCACATAGCAGAAGATAGAATTAACAAGTTGGAGAAAATTAGGCTATTGAGTCCATTGACTTTTGAGTCATATTCAATTTGTGAATCATGTCTTCATAGCAAAATGACTAAACTCCCTTTTGTTGGACATGGGGAAAGGGCCATAGAACAACTTGCCCTAGTACATGCTGATGTGTGCAGCCCGTTTGACGTGCTGGCTAGAGGCAACTTTGACTACTTCATAATCTTTATCAATGATTTATCTTGGTATGGGTATGTGTATCTTATGAGACACAAGTCTGAAGCCTTTGAAAAGTTTAAGAAATTCAAACATGAAGTTGAAAAGCAAACTGAAAAACCCATTAAGGTTCTTCGATCAGATCGAGAAGATGAATACCTTAGTCAGAAATTTCTAGACTATCTTAAGAAAAATGGCATAGTCTCTTAATGGACTGCATTTGGAACACCTTAACTCAACAAAATTTTAGAGCGGAGAAATTGGACCCTATTAGATATGGTCCAATCTATGATGAGCTTCACAAACCTCCCTAATTTTCTTTGGGGACATAGTCTGTTAACTGCTATATATTTACTAAATAGGGTTTCCTCTAAAATCATTTCTACCACACCGTATGAGATATGGCATGGTAAGAAACCAAGTTTGAGTCATCTCAAAATTTGGTATTGTCCGGCTAATGTCAAAAGACAACAAGTGGATAAGTTAGACTATAGATCCTTTAGAGCTCGATTCATAAGATATCCTAAAGAGTCATAAGGATATTATTTCTACATTCCAGAAGACCATAATATGATTGTGAGTCGGCATGCCATCTTTCTTGAAAAATAGTTTATTCAAAATGGAGGCATTGGAAAGTAGATCAAGCTCGAGGAAAAAATCTCACAAGAGCAACGAGCTAAGGAACCTATGGAACCAAATCAGATTGAGCCAATATAATCACTATCTCCTCCACCTCATAGATCGAAAATGATTTTCTATCCCCCTGAGAGGTACTTAGGTACTATTTCAGAGAAAGTAGAGAAAATATTTCTCGTAGGTAATGGAATTCGTGGTAATGATACCAAAACCTATGATAAGACGATATTGGATATCGACTCTGAGAAATGGTTAGAGGTAATGAAGTCAGAAATTAACTCGATGCACTTAAACAAGTCTAAACCTTGGTAGATCCATCAGAAGGTATAATACCTTTTAGGTGTAAATAGATCTACAAGAGAAAGATTGATGTAGATGGAAATATGGATACATTCAAAGCTAGATTAGTAGCAAAAGGGTATAGTCAGCATGAATAAATTGACTATCAAGATACCTTTTCGTCAGTAGCCATGTTAAAATCTATCCACACATTGCTTGCTGTTGTAGCCTATTTTGATTACAAAATATGGCAAATGAACATGACAATGGCGTTCTTAAATGGATACATTGAGAAAAATATCTATATGGAACAACCACTAGGTTTCACATCCAGTAATGTTGATCACAAGTATGCAAGTTGCAAAGATCCATATATGAACTTAAGCAAGCATCTCAGAGATGGAATACTCATTTTAATGATGTGATCAAATTATTTGATTTTATCAAGAATGAGGAGGAATCATATATTTTTAAAAAGGTTAGTGGGAGTGCTATTGTCTTTCTCATACTGTACATGGATGATATCCTCCTTATTGGAAATGATATTTCTATGTTGACCATAGTTAAAATATGATTATCTAAAGAATTCTCCATGAAAGACCTAGAAGAAGCATCCTTTATTCTAGGAATTAAGGTCTATAGAGATAGACCGAATAGGATGCTAGATCTTTCATAGAAGATGTACACAGAGGAAGTGCTAAAGAGGTTTAGCATAGAAAACTCCAAGAGGGAATTGGTACGCTTTAGACATGGCATTCATCTCTCCAAGAAAATGTGTCCCAACACACCTGAGGAGATTGAATGCATAAGTAATATCCTTTATGCTTCAGCAATAGGGAGCCTCATGTATGCCATGTTATGTACACAACTGGATATAGCCCATGTTGTGAGTGTCATGAGTAGATATCAGTCAAAATTCAAGTGAAGAACACCGAACTTCTATAAAATGTATCCTTAAATACTTGAGAAGATCTAAGGATATGATGTTGATTTTTGGTAATGGAGAACTCCAAGTGCAGGGATATACAGACTTGGATTTTATGTTCAATATAGATGATCAAAAGTCGACATCTGAGAGTCTGTTTGTGTGTAATGATGGTACTGTCAGTTGAAAGTGTTCCAAGCTAACAGTGATAGTAGATTCCATCATGGAAGTAGAGTACATCACTGCATCAGAAGCTATGAAGGAGAAATTTTGGTACAAGATGTTCACCACAGAGGTTGGAGTGATGCCATCGGATGCCATTCCTCTGTACTGCAATAATAATGGCACTATAGCCCTAGCTAAGGAGTCGAGGTCTCATAAGAAATCCAAGCACATCGAGCGGTGATACTACCTCATCCGTGATTACCTTGAGAAAGATTATGTCGAGATCAAGAGAGTTGACTCCGCAGACAAAGTGGCCGACCCACTTATAAAGCCGTTGGACCAGTAGAAGATCGAAGCCCACCATGAGAAGATGGGACTTAGATTTGTAGTCGATTAGCTTGAGGTCAAGTCGAAGTTTGTTAGATATGTGTGTGTGCCCTAGAAGCCAGATTGGCTGACACTTATAATACTCTTCTAAGAGTAAAATTATAATTTTAACTATAAATAATAAAATGAGTTATTATCTATCATAGTGTATATTTGAAATGTCTGTGATACATTCTTTGAGTTATTGGTAATGATAGTTCATATTTTCAAGATTTGAAAATTTAAGACATGAATTTTCATTATTAACTCATAAAATGCTCCTGATCATAGGATCATCATGAGGATGGTGATTGATTCGGAAGGTTGGTATATAATCACTTCATTTAAATAGATGAGTCTTGAGTCTATGGTGTAGAGACACTGGAGTGAGAGTATAGGTACTCGTTAGAGAACGAGAGTACTGAGCGTGACCACCTCAAGCAGTCATGAGGAAGTCTACCTTCTCGTCGATGATTGGCTCGAAGCTATAGTAGTGTGTCTGGTTCTTTGACCTGAGCTGCATCGGTAATTCACCTTGAGGGTGTAGTAGTTTGACTACACCATAACTTGGTGTCCTAGCCAGTTGGAATCCTGAGATATATATTGGCTATAGCATGTTCATTATAGGAATTGGATTGCACCAATAGGAGATCTATATACCTCGGTAGATGAGGAGTAGCCCTATGATAATCATGAGAATCAAGTCCATAAGCTAATGGCCATGGCGGAGTGAAATAATGAAAGAGTTTTTATTAGGATTTTCATGTTGGACTTGAATCGAATGATTAATTCATATGATGGAAATTAGGGTTTGACGAGATCACCTTAACCCTAATTCGGTCGGGGCTCAAGATAGAGAAACTTAATCACATAGGTAACTGCACTGAGAGGTTCACTTTCAATTCTGATGGGTTGCCACCATATGCTGCTAGGTGTCATTGATGAATTTTAGGAGCAATTAGAATGATTTGGATGATCGATCATACTAGTTGTCTGAATCAAAAATGTTCTGATCCATCGAAAGGTATTTTGATGATGTCAATGATAGAGATCGCGACATATCCCATTACCATACATAATTGAAACTAACTGGGTCACACAAATAAGGGTTTGAATCTAGATATCATCAATTGGATTAACCCAGTTTAATTGATTTTAATAAGATTCAATTAGGTTCAAGAAAATCATGCTAGCACATGATTTAGCCTAATGTTTTTCTTTAACAATCATTAAAGATTGTCTTGATTGAGCCAAATATGTTTGGGCTCACTCAGGAACCTTTACTTAGGCTGACTAGAGCTTGTCCAGGTCAAAAAAGGGTTGTCTTAATTTATGAGATAAATTTGAGATAACACCTGCCATTTTCCATCACCCGCTAAATCTTATCTTCGGATATTGGTCAAATGTTGACCCTGGATACTTAGACGTCTACCCATGTGTCATGCACCCATAGGAGAGAACCTGAGGACTTGTCCTCCAGCTAAAAGGTAGACAGAAAGGGGGTGCATGCCTAGGGAGGCATGCGCCCCATGTGGATAAAATATAGAGTCCCATACAAATGGGACTCCAATTGCTTCAGGGGATTAAATTATGTGGCACCAAGAAGACTTGTTTGACCCAATCTTGGCACCACCTAAGGAAAGTTTTGAGGGTCTCTAATCTGATTGGATCAGATGATGTCATCCCACTAATCAGATTTAGATCTGATTGCACAAAGGGCCGTGATTGGCTAGGATGTGGCATTGCATGGCGTAGCAAGGTCTATATAAATCCTTTCTACGCCTAGAAATCAATTTTTCTACCTTTAGCCCATGCCACATAGCCCCTCTCCAGCCTTCTCCATGCTACCCTTTGGTCATCTCTCTCCTCTCCATGCCCAAGGGACTTTTGGCATAAAGAAGGTGCGATCTAAGCAAGTGAAAGGCACCAAAAAAGGAAGAAGGCAACACTGCTGCAGTAGGCAATGACTGTTCTTCAAAAGCTATTTTGAAGATCTTCAAGATCAGATCTAGATCTGATTTTTGGTGGATTGATTGAGAAGGAGAAGATCTTTAGATCCTACACTAGTGGATATCGGTAGAGGCCAGGCACTTGCATGGCTACATCTATAACCTCAGGCAAACATCAGAATCATCACAGGATAATTGGATTACCCAAAATAAAGATATAATTAAATTAGATTTAATTTTTATCTTTATTTTTATTTTTATTTTTATTATCAAATTAATAAGATTAGATTTGAGGAGTCTCAGATCTGATTACAATCTTAAAGAAAAAAATTTTGAAATATCCCTCCTGATCCATTCAGATCTGAACAAACCTGATCTAGAAAATTAGTTTTTCCCTTCAACCTCTCTTCTCTCTAGAGTTGCCACCCTAAGGGGGCTGCCTCCCTCAAGCACATGGAGGGAGGCGCCCCATCACATATCTAGCTTGGTGGATCCATGATCTACTGACATAGATAACGTCAAAGGTCTTCTCAAGCCTCTGCTAAAGATCTAGGATTTCTACTGTAATTGGTATCAGAGTGGTACCGATTATCCCAACATTTGATATCAGAGCCTGATGGTGCATGAAAGAGAAGGAGAAGTCATACAGAAAGAAATAAAAAATTTGCACATCTATTCCATGGTATGTCGCATATCTACCTTTGTTGTTGCTGTGGTTTGGCCAATTGGGAGTAGCGAGTTGATGGTGGAGGCTGAGAGGGTTAATGAAAAGGGTTTTTCCTGGGGTGGAAGATTTGGGTACATGATTTTTTGATCAATCTTGGTTGGAGAGACCGGGGTGTATGATGAGTGACAGGGTTCTCTAGGAAGATGGATAGTGTGGGGCTATTTGGCGGATGAAGAGAGGTTTCCCAAGGAATAATGATCAAAGGAAAGCTGAAGAAACGACTATACGTCCTTCAATTGTAGGAAGTCGGGAGAAGTAGTTGGGGATGCATTTAGCGATTTGATTAGAGCATTGGTTTGTGAAGCCTTGAGGATGATGAAGATGGATGATCCATAGAGGTATAGCAGGTTAGGGCTGACCGATTATAGAGCGACATAGAGATGAGGCAGCGAGTGATGGAGTGCTGTAGTAGTGCTTCTCTGGAGGCACAGGGGCTGAGAGAGACTCGATGGTGCATTAGTCGAGTGTTGTATCTTAGCAAAGAGTGTTAGGGGCATCTCGGGGAGATCAGAAATAGGTCTCAGAGAGAGCCAAGGGGTCTTAGGGAGCAGTAGGGGCATCTAATAGTCGGAAGTATCATAGATCAGGTATCTTCTATAGAGGCACTAGGGAGAGTCACAGCTCAGGTAGAGGATATTCCTCCAGGTGCAACTAAAGCGATGGTTGGTGCTAAGGCAGTAAAGGAGAAGTGCTAGTTGAAATTCTCGAGGGTTCCATTGCTGAAGAAGAAGAGTTGGATGAGCTCTTAAGTTTTGGAGGTGCCCATAGGTTGTGGAGGTATTCGAGATGACTTCAGAGTGGATCAATAGAGTATGGAGAGTCTGAAGGAGTAGCAACTATGTTCGAGGTGAAGCAGTAGGCTCAGCAATATATTATTAAGTGGTTGTCCTTGGGAAACTCAGTTATAGAGTCAGGAGCTTCTGCAGCATCAAGTGGACTTCAATTTCAGGTAGAGCACTGGGTAGAGGTGGCTTCACCGGTGGAGATCTGACATGAGTTTAGAGCTGAGGAGTGCAGGAGGACCAATATCCTAGCACCAATGCTGGATATGTATAGTTCCAGGTGGAGCAGCATATGAGGGTGAATAGATGATGTTCTGAGGAGACCATGTTAGGATATGCAGTGAGTGTCAGTACAGGAATGTTGTAGGATCTCAAGAAAAATTTAGGATAATTGATGTAGCTGTCAAGCAGAAGGATGCCTATAATTTTTAGGATGGTGCAGAAGAAGCAAGCCAAGATCTTTAGTGATGGAGGCGATCATCATAAAGGCCTCAAATGATGCACTGCAGCTGAAGAGGATTGCCAGAAGTGATGTTTGCATAGGTACTGTTAAGTGTGTAGGGATAGTGGGATCATGCTTGAGGGCATTGCCAGGGATTTGCCAAGGCTTTGGAGCACCAAGATGGAGATTGTGATGATTTGTGGTGCTCCCAAGTCTTCGGAGGCAACAGGAGGAGCTAGGATGTTGGCTCTGGGATATTAGGATGGGTGTGACTCCTAAGGCTTGGACAGAAGTTGTCCTAGGTAAAGGCAACATGTAGCCCTGCACGGACTCAAGATTCTGGTGTGAGGACCTTGAGGGGCTTGGTAGGTGCTCTGAAGACCTGGGATATAAGGTGGAGCAAAGGACCAAAGCCAAGGAAAAGAATCAGCCAAGACAAGGGAGCTGACACATAGGCGGGTTGGCTCGAATACATAATTGAGCCCGCTTGGGCTGAGATCGAGCCATCTTGGGATATAGTCGAGCCAACTCGAGCTGAGATTGATCCGACCATCTCGGGATGCAGTCGAGCTAGCTATCTCAGGCAAATAGAAGATAAGATTCGAGTGAGATACAGCAGAGCCGGCTCAGCTCCTAAGAGAGTCGGCTCAATGGTGGTGAACAGAACTAAATGGGGTTTCCTATTTGGTCTTGGATTGGGATTAATCCTAGGGGTCTTAAGGTCTGGTCCAATAGGACTTTAAGCGGAATAACTCATGTATTGGTCGGAACTAGATCCACGGGATGAGAGCATGTGAGACATATGTACATGTGCTTGGTGAGTGCTTTCATGTATTGTGTTAGCCAGGAAAGTTCTTGGTCGAGCCTAATAGCTATATATAAATACATAGATTGTATTAGGATCTCATTGTACATTGGAATACAGATTTTTTCTCCCTCAATCTCTCTTCTCTCTTCTCTTTAGAGTTGCCGCCCCAAGGGGGGTGCCTCCCTCAAGCCCAAGGTGGGAGGTGCCCCATCACATATCCAGATTGGTGGATCGATGATCTGCTTCCCAGGTCAATGCTAAAGATCAGGGGTTTCTACTATAATTGATAGCAAAGCGGTACCGATTATCCCAACAACAGCAATACTAGAAAGAAGAGAGAAGAGAGATTGGGAGAGAAAAGATCTATATTAATTGCTCTCTTAAAAATCCTAATACAACGTATGTATTTATACATAGCCATTCGACTTGACCAAAAACTCTTCTGGCTAATCCAATACATGAAAGCACTCACCAAGCCTAAGTACACCCACGTCTCTCATGTTCTCATCCTCTGAATCTAAATTCGATCCATACATGAGTTAGCCCTCTTAAGACCTCTCAAACCAGGTCTTAAGACCCCTAGGATAAGTCCCTATCCCAGTCCCAAATAGAACCTCTGCATAGCTCTGCCCGTGGATTGAGCCAGCTCAGTCTCAGCACAGAGCCGGCTAACTTGAGACTAGGCTGGCTTAGTTTCAGATTGAGCTGATCTAGTTGCATGCCATACCTACAGTCCTAAAACATACATTTCTATTTAGCCTATCCATTGAGACTTAGCTGATCTAGTTTCAGACTAAGCTGGCTAACCTGTAGAAGAGTCCTTTTCTACAGTCTTCATGCTCTGACTTTGGTTCTTACTCTATCTTGTATCCCAAATCTTCGAAGCATCAACCAACCTCCTCAAGGCCCTCAACACCTAGACCTTGAGCCCATGGAGGGCTAAGCACCACCTCCATACTAGGACAACTCCTGCCCTAGCCCTAGGACCATACCTTTCCTAGTCTCTCCAGAGCCAACATCCTAGCTCCTCCCGTGGCCTCCCAAGGCTGGGAAGCACCACCAATCCTCATAATGTCCACCTTGGTGCCCCCAAGCTTTGGCAAATCCTTGGTAATGCCCTCATGCATTATCCTGCTATTGCTGCACACCCTAACAGCCCCTAGTACAAACATCACCGCCACCAATCCTCTTCTACTACTGTGCACCCATGAGGCCTTTGGGATGAACGCCTCCACAGTTGAAGTCTTGGCTTGCTTCTCAGCACCATCTTGGATTGTAGGATCCCTTCTGCTTAGCAGCTACATCACCTTCCCTGGACTTTCCTAAAGAACCTACAGCATTCCTACACTAGCACATGATGTACCATCAAACACAATCTCCTCAGAACTATGCCTGTCCACCTATACGTGCCGCTCCACCTAGAACTATGTATCATCGGTGCTGGTGCAAGGATATCGATCTTTCTGCACCCCTCCGCTCTGAACTCATGCCAAATTTCTCTCCACCTATGAACCCACCACTCCGGAGCTCCACCTATACCCGAAGTCCATCTGATCCTGCAGAAGATTCTGACTCTATCACCAAGTCACCTAAGGGCAACCACCCAATGCTACACTACAGAGCTTGCTACCGCACCTCATACACCATCATTACTCCTTCGAACTCTCCATACTCTATGACCCTCTTTGAAGACATATCGGATACCTTTGCAACCTATGGTCACCTCCAAAAAATATAGGAGCTCATCCAACTCCTCTGAATCCAGTGACTGAACCCTAGAAAATTCCACAATACCTCCCATACATATCCGAGTCCTCTTTTGCTGCATACAACACATCCTCCACCTAAACCGTGACTCTTCTTAGTGCTCCTATAGAAGAAACCTGATTCAGGATACTTTCGACTGCTTGAGACCTCCTGGCGCTCCCTAAGACCTCTGGGTCTCCCAGAGACCTGCTCCAGATCTCCTTGAGATGCCCTTGATACTCTTTACTGAGATACCTCCCTCGACTACTGCACCACCAAGCCTCTCTCAGCCTCGTGCCTCTAGGAAAATACTACTGCAGCACTCCAGCGCTCCCTAACTCATCTCTATACTGCTCTATAGCTATCCAGCTCTAACCTGCTGGACCTTCATGGATCATTCATCTCCATCACCTCTCAAGGCTATGCAAATCCATGCTCTGATCGAACCACTAAATACATCTCCGACTATTTTCCCACCTTCCTATAATCGAAGGACGTATAGTCACTTCTTTCAGCCTTCCTTCATCCATTATCCATTTGGAAATTACTCTTCTTCCATCAAATAGCCCCATACTGTCTATCTTTCTAGAGAACCCTGATGCTCTCTACTAAGATACCTCCCTTAGCTACTACACCGTCGAACCTCTTTCAGCACTGCATCTCTAAGAAAGTGCTACTGCAGCACTCCAATGCTCTCTGCCTTGTCTACCATCATACACATCGAGCTTTCCACCAAGACTGATCAGCAAATTATGCACCCAAACCTTCCACCCCAGAAAAAACCCTTTCCATTAATCCTCTTTGCCTCCACCTTCAACTCACTGCTCTCGGTTGGCCAAACCATAGCAACAACAAAGGTAGATCTGAGACATACCATGGAATACTCGTGCAGATTTCTGACTTCATCTTGTTTGACTTCTCCTTCTCTTCCATGCACCATTAGGCTTTGATACCAAATATTGAAACTATCAGTACTACTCTGATACCAATTATTAGTGTATCACCATGGTATTACCTTGCTCTAATACCATGTTGCAAAAATTCTTGATCTTTAACATGGACCTGGAGAGATCTTGGACATTCTTTGAGGGGGCATACCATAGATCATCACCTAGATCTATGCTGGGGTGCCTCCTTCCTTGGGCTTGAGGGAGGTGCCCCCTCTCTTTTGAGCTTTTCCAAGAACTTAGGACAACAACACTTGAGAGAAGAGAGAAGAGAGATTAAGGAAGAAAAGATCTATACTGATTGTTTTCTTGAAAACCCTAATACAATCTATGATTTATACATAGCCATTAAGCTCGATCAAAAACTCCCCTGGCTAACTCAATACATGAAAGCACTCACCGAGCCCATGTACACCCATATCTCTCTTACTCTCATCCCCTGGATCTAAACCCAACCCATACATGAGTTGGCTCCCTTAAAACCACTCAAACTAGGTTTTAAGACCCTTAGGATAAGTTTCTATCCTAGCTCCAAATAGATCCACCATGTAGCTTTGCTCGTGCACTGAGCCGGCTCAGTCTCAGCACTGAGCTGGCTAACCTGAGATCGGATTGACTCAATTTCAAATTGAGCCAATCCAGTTGGATGCCATGCCTGCAGTCTCAAAATGTGCCTTTCTATTTGGCCTATCCACTGAGATTAGCCGACCTAGTTTCAACTGAGCCGACTAACCTATAAAAGAGTTCTTTTCTACAGTCTTCATGCTCTAGCTTTGCTTCCTTGCACCACCTTGTGTCCCAGGTCTCCGAAGCACCAACCAAGCCCCTCAAGGCCCTCAACACCTAGACCATGAACCCATGCAGGGCTAAACACCACCTTCACCTAAGGATAACTCCTGTCCTAGCCCTAAGACCATACCTATCCTAGTCTTTGTTAAGCCAACATCCTGGCTCCTCCCGTGGCCTTCCAATGCTTGAGAACACCACCAATCCTCACACACCCAACTTTTGGATGTGGAGAAGAGAGAGAGAAGGAGGAAGTAAGAGCATGGAATAGAGATGGCAGCAGCACTTTGGCATGGAGCAATTAGGTGCATAAAACATCCTACGTGCAGAGGGTTTTTAAATAGACTCCTATGTGCCATGTAGTGCCACACAGCATCAATGAATCTTATTTATTGATTTAATTAGATCTAAATCTGATTATCCACGTATTGTCACCTGATCCAATCAGGTTAGAGTCTCCTAAAATCCTCCATAGGTGGCACCAACAAAGGGTAAGAACAAATAGTTTTGTTCCCCAATAGTTTGATCCAATCAAAAAACTCTAGAGTCCCATCTACATGGGATCCTCCAACTTTTTCCCATGTGTGCACGCACATTTTTGTTCATGGAAACACAAGGACGCATGCATCCCTAGAAAGTCTCAAGGGGCACCGCACCTATCTCTTCTTTCCTGCATTGGGACATCTCATGTCCTAATAGTGACAAGAATTGATAGGTCTTATCCTATCGGGTACAAAAATTGATAGTTGTTATCTTATTCCCATCTAATGGTTTAGGACAACATTCTTTTGATCTGGACAAACTCTAGTTAGATCAGGATAAAGCTATATAGGATTTCTCGATAAGCCTAAACCAATTTGGCTCAGCCGAGACAAACTAAAAAGATTACTGAAGGAGAATGTTAGGCTCAATCATGTGCTAGAATGATTTTCTTGAACCTAATTAGGTCTAATCTAAATCAATCGAACTAGGTTAGCTTAATTGATGATATTGAGATCCAAACCCTTGTTTGTGTGACCAAGTTAGGTTCAGTTTTGTATGATAATAAGACATGTCATAATCTCTATCATCGAAATACCTTTTGATGGACTAGAACTTTTTCAATTTATTGAATTAGAATGATTGATCATCAAGATCATCATAGTAGCTCTAAAAATCTACTAGTGATAGTTAGCAGTATATGTTGGCAATCCATCAGAATTGAATGCGAACCTCTCAGTGTAGCTACCAATGTGATTGGGTTCTTCT
This sequence comes from Cocos nucifera, assembly GCA_006176705.1. Lineage (NCBI taxonomy): Eukaryota > Viridiplantae > Streptophyta > Magnoliopsida > Arecales > Arecaceae > Cocos > Cocos nucifera. The sequence continues at coordinate 58,457 of QRFJ01003575.1, forward strand.
ATCTTGAGCTCCAACAGGATTAGGGTTAAGGTGAACTCATCAAACCCAACATTCGTCATATGAATTAATCATTCAATTTGAGTCTGATGCAAAATCCTAATAGAAATTTTTTTTTTATTATTTCTCTATGCCATAGCCATGGGCTTAAGGATTCAATCTCATGATTATCGTAGGACTACTCCTCATCTACCGAGGAAGAAAGATTCCCTATTGGTGCAATCCAATTCCTACAATGAACATGCTATAGCCATCATATACCTCAGAGTTGCGAATGACAAGGAGATCAAGTTATGATGTAGTTAAACTATAACACCCTCAAGGTGAACTACCAATGCACCTCAGGTTAAAGAACCAGATACACCACTACAGCATCAAGCTAGTCATTGATGAGAAGGTAGACTTTCTTATGACTGCTCGAGATGTGCACGCTTAGTTTCCTCATACTCCAACGAGTACCTATACTCTCACTCCGATGTCTCCACATCATAGACTCAAGACTTATCTATCCTAAGAAAGCGATTATACACCAACCTTATGGATTGATCACCATTTTTGTGATGATCCTACGGTCAGGAGCAATTTATGAGTTAATTATGAAAATTCATGTCTTAAATTTTCAACTCTAGAAAATATAAATTATTATTATCATTAACTCAAAGAATGTATCACAGATATTTAAAATACATACTATGATAAAAAATAATTTTTTATTAATTTATAGTCAAAATTATAAAATTACCTCTAGAAGTGTATTACAAGTATCGACCAATCTAGCTTCTAGTGCATAGATCTAATAAACTCCCATTTGATCTAAAACCAATTGGTTGCAAATCTATGTCTCATCTTCTTAAGGTAAGCTTCGATCTTCTGCTGGATCAACGACTTCGTTAGTAGATCAACCACATTATCTACAGTGTTGACTCTCTTCACTTTGATGTAACCCTTCTCGAGGTAATCATGGATGAGGTGATATTGAAGCTTGATGTGCTTGGTTTTCTGGTGCGACCTCAGCTCGTTATCTAAAGCTATGGTGCTATTATTATCATAATACAGAGGGATGGCATCTAATGGCATCACTCTAAGCTCTGTAGCAAACTTCTCATACAAGAATGCCTCCTTCAGAGCTTTCGATGCAGCAATATATTCTGCTTGCATTATTAAATTTGCAATCATTATTTGCTTAGAACTCTTCCAGCTTATAGCACCACCATTATAAATAAATAAATTTTCAAATATCGACTTTCAATCATCTATATCAGACATGAAGTCTGAGTCTGTATACCCTTGTACTTGGAGTTCTCCATTTTCAAATATGAGAAACATATCCTTACTTCTTCTTAAGTACTTAAGGATATATTTTATAGAAGTCTAGTGCTCTTCATCTGGATTCAATAAAAATCTGCTCATGACGCTCATAGCATGTACAATATCAGATTGTGTACATAGCATGGCATACATGAGAGTCCCTATTACTGAACCATAATGGATCTTACTCATGCGTTCAATCTTCTTAGGTGTGTTAAGATACATCTTCTTTGTGAGATGAATGCCATGTTTGAAGGAAATCAATCCCCTCTTGGAGTTTTCCATGCTGAACCTCTTCAACACCACCTCTACGTACATCTTCTATGATAGACCCAGCATCCTATTCGGTCTATCCCTATAGACCTTTATTCTCAATATAAAGATGCTTCTCCTAGATTTTTCATAGAGAACTCTTTTGACAACCATATTTTGATGGATGTCAACATGGGAATATTATTCCCAATTAGCAAGATGTCATTCACGTATAGCACGAGGAAGACAACATCTCTCCTGCTGACCATTTTGAATATACATAGGTTCTCATTTTTGATGAAACTAAATGATTTGATCACATCATTAAAATGAGCACTCTAGCACTGAGATGCTTGCTTGAGTCCATATATGGATCTTTGCAGCTTGCAAATCTTGTGATCACTATCGCTGGATATGAAATCGAGTAGCTATTTTATATAGATATCTTTCTCAAGATATCTATTTAAGAATGCTATTTTCACATCTATCTACCATATTTTATAATCGAAGGAGGTTGCAATAGCAAATAGTGTGTGGATGAATTTTAGCATGGCTACTGGCGAAAGGATCTCCTAATAGTCAATGCCTTCATGCTGACTGTATCCTTTCGCTATGAGCCTAGCTTTAAATGTCTCTATATTCTCATCAACACCTATCTTTCTCTTGAAGATCCATTTACACTCAATAGGTACAATGTCTTTAGGTGAATCTACCAAGCTCTAGACTTGGTTTGAGCGCATCGAGTCAATCTCAGACCTCATTGCCTTTAACCATTTCTTAAAGTCAATATCTGATATCGTCTCATCATAGGACTTGGGATCATCACCATGAACCCCATTTTTCATGAGGAATATTTTTTTTACATCCTCTAAAATTGAACCTATGTACCTCTTAGAAGGATGAAAAATTCTACTTGATCTACTTAGCATTGGAGGTAGTGTTTGGACTGGCTCTGACTAATTTGGTTCCATAGGTTCCTTAGCTTGTTGCTCATTGAAGACCTTCTCCTTGAGTTTTACCTATCTCCTAATGCCACCATCTTGAATAAACTATTTTTTAAAAAATATGGCATGTTGACTCACAATCACATTATGATCTTTTAGAATATAGAAATAATATTCTAATGACTCCTTAGGATGTCCAATGAATCGAGCTCTAAAGGACCTAGACTGTAATTTGTTTGCTTGTTGTTTCTTAACATGAGCTAGATAATCCTAAATTCTGAGATGACTTAGACTTGATTTCTTACCATACCATATCTCATACAATATGGTAGGAAAAATTTTAGAGGAAACCCTATTTAGTAGGGATATTGTTGTCATTAGACTATGTCTCTAAAGAAAATCAGGAAGGTCTATAAAGCTTATCATGGATCGAACCATATCTAATAAGATCTAATTTCTCCATTCTAAAACTCCATTGAGTTAAGACATTCTAGGTGGAGTCCATTAAAAGACTATGCCATTATACTTAAAATAGTCTAGAAATTTTCAACTAAGGTATTCGCCTCCTTGATTTGATTGAAGAACCTTAATGGGCTTTTCAATTTGCTTTTCTACTTCTAATCTAAATTTCTTAAACCTTTTAAAAGCTTTAGACTTGTGTCGCATCAAATACACATATCCATACCAAGATAAATCATCAATAAAGATGATGAAGTAGACATAGTTGTCTCTAGTCGGCACATCAAATTGATCGCATACATCAGTATGTACTAGAGCAAGTAGATTTGTGGCCCTTTTTCCATATCCTACAAAAGTGAACTTAGTTATTTTGCTTTGAAGGCATGATTCATAAATCGAATATCACTCAAAAGACTCATAAGTCCAAATTTCTCCAATTTGTTAATCCTATCTTCGGCTATATGACCTAGCCTAAGGTGCCATGGATGTTAAAAAATATGTCCCAAAGCCAATCATTAGTCTATTAATAGTTGAGCAATATTGTAATTATAATTAATTTATTAATGAATAAAATATATTTTTGATATTTTTTTTTCATCATAAAGTTTTCATCTTCTAACAAACATCATTGTTGTGATGAAGTCCTTAGGACTATCTAGTTTTGATAAAGAGAAGATTTATCGATTAGTACTTAAAACTATTCACGATCAAATGATAGGCTGTTAATTAGGATGACAGCATCTATCGAGTATAGATCACTGTCTGCCATATAGGATGGTTGTCCTCTTAACTAAGAAGTATGGAGATACTGGTATGGCATACAAGTGAGATATAGGGATAATCATCACTGAACGTGACCAACTCAAGAGCATTCTACTATCAAGAATATCTCTGATGGGATATAGGTATAAGTGTGCCTTAGACTTTGTTGGGAGTACGTGCTCTTTCCACATGGATCGGCATGACCGTCGGTGATTAGCGAAGCTCTAAGAAAGTACTTCTTAAAGATTTCTGTGAAAGCATGATTAAATAATTCAAGAAATAAAGAAGAAGAGGATGAGATTTCTGGGAGAAATGAGCTTGTATTCAGTATATTTCAGCACTATTACAATCTTGACCTATTTTCAATATATATACTTTACAAAGGGTTAAGCCCAACCTCGTAGAAAAACTTTTCAAATCCAAACAACCCACGTACAAAAAATAATAACCCATGAAAATTGAGCCGACCAAGTTTCGAACTAAGCCGGCTAACCTATGACTAGATCGTTAGTCCCAGACTGAGCCAACCTAGTTGTGTACAATGCCAATAGCACAAAAATGTTACTTTCTATCTGAATTTTCATCTAAGATCTAGCCGATCCAATCCTGGACTGAGCTAGCCCAGTTTCCAACTTAGCTGGCTCTATCTTAGGGTGAGTCGGCCCAGTTTCTAAACTTTGCTAGAAGAGCTGATTTCTTTTTTGGCTCTCTCTCATCTTTCCATGACATATCTTCTCATATTTTCAAGACTTGAAAGTGCCACTTCTGAGCTCACATTCTCCACCTTAGTACTTTCATGTTCTTATGAACTCATCTCTTCTCAACAGATCCATCCGTGCCACACATCTCTGAAAGCTATCTCTATGGAGTACATTCGTGAGTGCATCAGACTGATTCTCCTTGGTATGGACCTTCATCAGTTCCACTTCATCTTTTTTCACTAGCTCTTTGATCTTGTGGTACCTCACATCTATATGCTTTGTGCATGCATGATAGACTGGATTTTGTGCCAACAGCAGAGTACTCTGATTATCACTAAATAGTATAACTTGCTCTGCTCCACCCCCAACTCATCAATCAGCCTCCTAAGCCAAAGGGCTTCCATTGCAACCTTCATTATCCCAATGTACTCAGCCTCTATGATAGATAAGGCTATGATTGACTGAAGGGTTGATCTCTGAGATGGCGGTCCAGCATATACACAGAAGAGGTATCCAGTAGTAGACCTTCTTGTATCAAGATCACCAGCATAATTTGCATCAACAAATCCTTCCAGAGGATCTGAACCTTCACACATCTTCATAGATTATTCTCCAAATCCTTCTAGCTATCCACCAAACACCAAACCATAATCCCTTGTTCCATGTAGATATCTTAATTTTGACTATCTATAACATTTACATAAGAGACTCATTCAATGTACTCCCTCTCCTCTTCTGACTGGAGGCTCTGTAACTTAGAAAGAGACATATGGCTCGGCAATGGCGTCTCTATAGGTTTGGCCTTCTCCATCCCAAACCTCTTTAGAATCTTCTGGACATATCTTTCTTGTGACAAATGGAGCACTCCTTTGCACCTATCTCTGCAAATCTTCATTCCAAGATTTTTCTCAACTAGACCCAAATCCTTCATCTCAAACTTAGATGGTAATATCCTTTTCAAACTTTTCACAACATCCATGCTTCTACTGGCTATGAGCATATCATGTACATATAATAATAGGTACAAAATATTCTCCTTATCTACATCCTTGATGTAGACACAATAATCATGTTCACATCTGTCAGGCTTAAGACAAAGCTATCAAATCTTCGATACCACTAATGAGTGGATTGTTTCAAGCTATACAAAAACTTCCTGAGTAAACACACCTTTTCTTCCTATCCCATCTCCATGAAACCATTTGGTTGCTTCATGTAGATTTTTTCCTCCAAAGTCCCATGAACGAAGGCCATCTTCATGTCCATCTGTTCCAATTTCATGTTATGTTGTGCCATCAGTGACAACAAAACTCGAATAGATGTATGACACATCATAGGAGATAAAATTTTTATGTAGTCAATCACTTTTCTTTGTAAGTATCTCTTTGCTACTAGCCTTGCTTTGAATCTGACTCCACCTTGTTCTAAAGATACTTCTTTCTTTATGAACATCCACTTTGTGCCAATAGGTCGACCGGCCTCTAGAAGATCCACCAGCTGCCATGTCTGATTCTTCTCAAGTGATTCTATCTCCTCCATCATAGCCTATATCTATGAATCATGATCCTCACTCTTTATGGCCTCTGCATCATTCTCTGGATCTCTATTAGCAGTGATGAGTGTATAGGATATAACCTCATCAATGCCATATCTGATCAGCCTCCTAATAGTATGCTGTGGCTTGTGTAAAGCCACTCCCACCGGCACATCTCTGTCTGATGTCTATGGCTGCTCCTAAACATCTGTCTGAACTACTGGCCCTCCATACTGATTTTCAATCTGAGATAATATTTTTTTCCCCAGCTCCACCTCTATAGAAATACTCCTATAAGTAGATGTAACCTACATGCCATCATTCTCTGATTGGCCACTCCTGTTCACCTTTGTTTTCTCAGTTTCTTCTACCCAAGACCTCCTCAAGATGCTCTTGTCATTAAAGATAATATCTCTACTAATCACTGACTTCTGTGCTTGAGAGCCCCACAGTAGTTACCTCTTGACTCCTTATGGATATCCTATGAATGTCATCTTTTGAGATTTTGGATCCAATTTGCTCCTCTCGGTTGTCTCCATATGTGCATAGGCTGTGCAACCGAAGACTTTTAGGTGGCCAAGCTCCATCTTCTTTCCACTCCAGATCTCTTCTGGAATGCCTCCATTCAGCTTATGATGAGGGGACCTATTCACAAGAAAATAAGAAAAAATTAGCGCATCACCCCAAAAGAACTTTGGGAGTGATGTTTGCAGCCTCAAACTCCATGCCTTCTCCATCAATGTTTGGTTCATTCTCTCCACAACACCATTCTGCTGGGGAGTCATCTTCACCATGTAATGGCATTTGATGCCATTTTACTCATAGTACCTCCTGAACTCTTGGCTAGTATATTCTCCACTATTATTCGACCTTAGATACTTCACCTATCTTCCTGACTCCTTCTCTTCTTCAACTCTCCAGGCTCTGAACCAGGCAAACACCTCTGATTTTTTTTTGATTAGATAAACCCATAACTTCCTTGAGAAATCATCAATGAAAGTGATAAAGTATTTTGCCCCACCTCTAGCTGATACAGGAACTGGTCCCTACACATCTGAGTGCACTAAATCTATTACTCCCTCACTATGCTTGGTACTTCTAGCAAACTTCATCCTATGCTGGTTGCCAAAGATGCATGGCTAATAAAGATCTGTGCCCTTCTTCTTTAGGGCTAGCATCATACCTCTTCTGCTTAGTTTAGTGATCCCACGGTCACTCATATGATCCATCCGATAGTGCCACAGCTGATATAAAATCTTCTCCTCTTGTGTCATTGCTAACACCTCTGTATTATCATTTACCACTGAGCCTTCCATTTTGTAAAGATTGTTGCTCAGTATTCTATCTCTCATCACCACTAAAGCATCCTTAAAAATTTTCAGACATCCACTCCTAGCCTGGCTACTAAAAGCATAATCCTGCTCCTCCAAGTATCCTAAAGAAATTAAATTCTTTTTCAACTCCAATACATGCCTGACATTTGATAATGTATGAATAATCCCATCGTACATTCTCATCCCGATAGAGCCAATTCCAGCTACTTTGCATGGGTTATCATCTCAAAGGCTGACACTTCTACCATCAGCCTTCTGATAGGTAGCAAACCACTCCCAATTAGAAGTATAGTGGTGCGAGCATACTGAATCCAATATCCATATAGTATCGCACTCTATGGATCTATCTAATACAACTAGTAGGTCTTCTCCACTTCTCATAGAAGCTATGTCATCTTCTTTGCTGGCCTTTTCTTTTTCTGATCTCAAAAGAAGATAAACTCTCCTTAGGTGTCCAAGATGATGACATTTATAATATTTCAATGTCATCTTCCTTTGATTGTGAGACTTTGACCTGCTCTCAAATTTTTCTCTTGTCTTCTCCTTTGATCTTTCCTATTTTCTCTTTGCTCATTTGATCTGAGCACACTAACAATCTCTTCATAGTTTAGGATCTCCTTCCCATAAACTAAAGTTGTTATGAGACCATCATACGAACCTGGAAGAGAACATAATACTAGCAATGCTCGATCCTCCTCGTCGATCTTCACATCTAAACTCATCACCTCAGAACACACCTGATTGAATCTTTGGATATGTTTAACAAGATCTCCACCTTCGGGCATCCTCAGACTATATAGTTGTTTCTTCAACCATAGCTTATTCATCATGTTCTTCCCCATGTATGTGCTCTCCAATCTCTTCTAGAGCTCCTTTGCCATAGTTTCTATGCAAACCTCAGGCAAAACCTGATCAGCTGAGCACACATCCTGATTGTGCTAAAAGTAATTTCCTTCAACTCTTTTCAGTTCTCAATACAGATCTTTTCCAGCCTTTCTTTTATCATGATCTAGTAGATTCTCTGCTGAACCAACAAGTCCTTTACTTTTTGCTGCCACAGCATAAAGTTTCCCTTGCCATCGAACTTCTCAAAATCTACCTTGAATTCACTTTATCCCATGACTTCAAACAAGTCAAGAATATACCCCTAACACCATTCATGATAACACACACTAGCAAAACTATCCTTCAAAGAAGATCTAACTAGTCCTATATCTTCTTTCCAAACTTCTGTATCACCATTCCTCTATGTAAATAATCTCCACCTCAATCTAGAGACAATCATGAAGTAAACTAGAAGTTTTAGGATAAAATCTAGTGCAATAGATCTTTGATGTAGTAAATCATAGGTGTGTTCCTTCCATCCATGCAACACCACTCTGATACCAAATATTGGAAATACACGCTCTTCCCATATGGATCAGTATGGCCATCGGTGATTAGCCAAGCTCCAAGAAAGTACTTCTTAGAGATTTCAACAAAAGCATGATCAAATAATTCAAGGAATAGAGAAGAAGAGAAAGGAAGATTTTTTGGAGAAAAGAGCTTTCATTCAGTATATTTCAGCACTATTACAATATTGACCTATTTTCAGTATATATACTTTATAAATAGTCAAGCCCAAGCTCATAGAAAAACTTTCTAAACTCAAACAATCCACATACATAAAATAATAACCCACGAAAACTAAGCCGGCTAACCTTCGACTGGGTTGGCTCAGTCCCAGACTGAGTCGACCTAGTTGTGTACCATGCCAACAGTCTAAAAATGCTGCTTTCTATCTAAATTTTTCTTTGAGACCTAGTTGACCCAGTCTTAGACTGAGCTAGCCTTTCCTATCGCCTTTCTCTTGCTTGGATCGCACCAAACTGGAGCCCAAAACCTTTTGGGCATGGAGAGGAGAGAGAGAAGTAGAGGGTGGCATGGAGAAGGAGGGAGAGGGACTATGTGGCATGGGCAAAGGGTAGAAAAACTCTAAATCCTAGGCACAGCCAGGATTTATATAGATCCTGCTACGCCATACAGTGCCACATCATCCTGGCCAATCATGGTTTTTTATGTAATCAGATCTAAATATAATTGATGGGATGAAATCATCTGATCCAATCAGATTAGGATCCCTCACAAACCTCCTTAGGTGGCACCAAGACTGGTCAAAGAAGAGTCTTTGGCGCCACTCAAGTAGAGAGCATGAAGTAACCTGGAGTCCCATCCAGGATGAAGCAACCTGAAGCTTCATCCTCTTTGGGTGCATGCCACCTTAGGCATGCGTCCCCTCCCTTTCTTCTTTTTAGAAGGGGGACAAAGCCCCATCTTTTCTCCTATAGGTGCACGACACATGGGCAGATGTCTAAGTATTAAAAGTCAATGTTTGACCAAAATCAAAAGACAAGATTTAGCAGGTGATGAAAAATGGTAGATGTTGTCTCAAATTTATCTCATAAATTAAGAAAATCCTTTTCTAACCTAGACAAGCTCTAGTCAAACCAAGTAAAGGTTCCTAAGTGAGCCCAAATATATTTGGCTCAGTCGAGATAACTTTTAATGATTGTTTAAGAAGAACATTAGGCTCAATCGTATGCTAGCATGATTTTCTTGAACCTAATTGAATCTTATTCAAATCAATTAAACTGGAATAGTCTAATTGATGATATGCAGATCCAAACCCTTATTTGTGTGACCTAGTTAGGTTCATTTACGTATGGTAATGGGATATGTCATGATCTCTATCATCGATATCATCGAAATACCTTCCGATGGATCAGAACTTTTCTGATTCAGATAACTAGTATGATCGATCATCTAGATCATTCTAATTGCTCCCAAAATCCATCGGTGAGACCTAGCAGCATATGGTGGCAACCCATCAGAACTTTAAATGAATCTCTCGATGTAGTTACCTATGTGATTACGTTCCTCTATCTTGAGCTGCGATCGGATTAGGGTTATGGTGATCTCGTCAAATCCTAATTTCTGTCATATGAATTAATCATTCGATTCAAGTCTGATGTAAAAATTCTAATAGAAACTCTTTCTATTATTTCACTCTGCCATGGCCATGGGCTTATGGACTTGATTCTTATGACCATCATAGGGTTGCTCCTCATCTACCGAGGTAGATAGATCCCCTATTAGTGCAATCCAACTCCTATAATGAACATGCTATAGCCAACATACAGCTCAGGGTTCCAAATGTCTAGGAGATCGAGTTATGGTGTAGTCAAACCATAACACCATCAAGGTGAATTACCAATGCACCTCAGGTCAAAGAATCAGACACACCACTGCAGCTTCGAGCTAGTCATTGATGAGAAGGTAGACTTCCTTATGATTGCTCGAGGTGGTCACGCTCAGTGCCCTCATTCTCTAGCGAGTACCTATACTCTCACTCTGGTGTCTCTACACTGTAGACTCAAGACTCATCTATCCTAAAGAAGTGATTATACACCAACATTCTGGATCAATCACCATTCTCATGATGATCCTACGGTCGGGAGCATTTTATGAGTCAATAATCAAAATTCATGTCTTAAATTTTCAACTATTGAAAATATGAACTATCATTACCATTAACTCAAGGGATGTATCACAGATACTTTTAAATACACACTGTGATAGAAAATAACTAATTTTATTATTTATAATCAAAATTATAATTTTGTCCTTAGATGTGTGTTACAAGTGTTAGCCAATTCTGACTTCTAGGATACACATATCTAACAAACTCCCACTTGACCTAAAGCCAATTGGCTACAAATCTATGTCCCATCTTCTCAAGATGGGTTTCGATCTTGTGCTGGCCTAACGACTTTGTGAGTGAGTCTACCACATTGTCTGCGGAGTTGACACTTTTGACCTCGACATAATCTTTCTCGAGGTAATCGTGGATGAAGTGGTATCGCCACTCGATGTGCTTGAATTTTTGATATGACCTCAGCTTCTTAGCAAGGGCTATGGCACCATTGTTGTCGCAGTACAGAGAAATGGCATCTGATGGCATCACTTCGATCTCTACGATGAATATATTATACCAGAATTCCTCCTTAGCTTTTGACGCAATGATGTATTCTGCTTTCATGGTTGAATCTACTATTACTGTCTGCTTGAAACTCTTTCAACTGATAGCCTCATTACATAGAAACAGACTTTCAGATATCAACTTTTGATCATCTATATCAGACATAAAATCTGAGTCTATAGCCCTCAGACTTAGAGTTCTCCATTACCAAAAATTAACAACATATCCTTAGTTCTTCTCAAGTACTTAAGGATATATTTCACAGAAGTCCAGTATTCTTCACCTGAATTCGATTGATATCTGCTTGTGACACTCACAGCATGGACTATATCAGGTTGTGTACATAACATGGCATACATGAGGCTCCCTATTGCTGAAGCATAAGGGATCTTGCTCATGCATTCAATCTCCTCTGGTGTGTTGGGACACATTTTCTTGGAGAGATGAATGCCATGTCTGAAGAAAATCAATCCCCTCTTGGAGTTTTCCATGCTAAACCTCTTTAAAACTTTCTCTATGTACATCTTCTATGAAAGACCTAGCATCCTATTCGGTCTATCTCTATAGATCATAATTCCTAGAATGAAGGATGGTTCTCCTAGGTCTTTCATGGAGATTCTTTGGACAACCACATTTTAACTATGGTCAACATGGGAATATCATTCCTAATAAGGAGGATATCATCCATGTACAGTATGAGAAAGATAATAATGCTCCTACTAATCTTTTTAAAAATACATGGTTCCTTCTCATTTTTTATAAAACCAAATAATTTGATCACATTATTAAATCGAGTATTCCAGCCCTGAGATGCTTGCTTAAGTCTATATATGGACCTTTGCAGCTTATATACTTTGTGATCAGCATCACTGGATGTGAATCCTAGCAGCTATTTCATATAGATAACTTTTCCAAGAAATCCATTTAAGAATGCCATTTTCATGTCCATTTATCATATTTCATAATCAAAAAAAATTGTAATAGTAAGCAATGTGCAGATGGATTTTAGCATAGCTACTGACGAAATGGTATCCTGATAGTCAATGCATTCGCACTGACTATAATCTTTTGCCACTAATCTAGCTTTGAATATCTTCATATTTTCATTTGCACCAATCTTTCTCCTGTAGATCCATTTACACCTAATAGGTACTATACCTTCTGGTGGATTTATCAAGATCTAGACTTGGTTTGAGTACATCGAGTCAATTTCTGACTTCATTGCCTCTAACCATTTCTCAGAGTCGATATCTGATATCGCCTCATCATAGATTTTGGGATCATCATCATGAATCCCATTACCTGCAAAGAACATTTCCTCTACTTCCTCTAAGATAGTACCTAAGTACCTCTCAAGGAGACAAAAAATTCTTTCCGATCTACGATGTGGAAGAGGTAGTGATTGTATTGGTTCAACGTGATTTGGTTCCATAGGCTCCTTAGCTCATTACTCTTGTGAGACTTTCTCCTCGAGTTTGATCTTCTTTCTAGTGCCACTATCTTGAATAAATTATTTTTCAAAAAATATGGCATGCCAACTCACAATCATATTATGGTCTTCTGGAATGTAGAAATAATATCCTAATGACTCTTTAGGATATCCTATAAATCGAGCTCTAAAGGACCTAAAGTCTAACATGTCTATTTATTATCTTTTAACATGAGCCGAACAGCTCAAAATTCTATGATGACTCAGACTTGATTTCTTACCATGCCATATCTCATACGGTGTGATAGGAATGGTTTTAGAGGGAATCCTATTTAGTAAATATATTGTAATTAACAGACTATGTCCCTAAAGAAAATCAGAAAGGTTTGTGAAGCTCATCATGGATCGGACCATATCTAATAGGGTCCGATTCCTCCGTTCTGAAATCCCATTGAGTTGAGGTGTTCCAGGTGGAGTCCGTTGAGAGACTATGCCATTTTGTTTGAGATATTCCAAAAATTTCCGACTAAGATATTCGCCTCCTCAATCTGATCGAAGAACCTTAATGGATTTTTCAATTTGCTTTTCTACTTCATGTCTAAATTTCTTGAACTTTTCAAAAACTTCAGACTCGTGTCTCATAAGATACATGTACCGATACCAAGATAAATCATTGGTAAAGATTATGAAGTGGACGAAGTTGCCTATAGTCGGCACATCAAATGGGCCACACACATCAGTATGTACTAGGATAAGTAGATCCGTGGCCCTTTCTCCATGTCCCATAAAAGGGAGCCTAATCATTTTACGATGAAGACATGATTCATAAATTGGATATGACTCAAAAATCAACGGACTCAATAGTCCAATTTTCTCTAATTTGTTAACCCTATCTTCTACTATATGACTTAGCCTCAGGTGCCATAGATACCAATCGTTCGAACTATCCTAAGGTCATTTTACAGCATTCACATTTTCCTTGATTTTAAAAATAGATACATCAATATGTAACTAGTAGCGACCATTACTGAGAAAATTACTTGCAATTTTATTTCTTTAATAAAGAATATTATAATGGTCCTTAAGAAAACTAATTACATAGCCTTCTTGTGCTAAATATGAAATAGAAATCAAATTTCTGCTTGCAGCAGGCACATAATAACAATCCCTAAGTACTAAATCTAAGCCAGATGATAGTCAAAGAGGGTAGATTTTCATGACCACAGCAGCAACTCTTGCTCCATTTTTGATGTGTAGGATCATCTCACCATTCCTCAGCCTCCTGCTATCCTCAAGACCCTGCATTGAAGTGCATAAATGAGCACTAGAATCAGAGTCAAGCATCCAACTGGATGCAAAAAAAATTGTAAAGTTAGATCCAATAACGAGCATACCTCCAAAAGGATCTATCTTCTTCTTATTCTTCAGGGTGGCCAGGTATATAGGGCAATTCCACTTCCAGTGGCCATCAGTATTACAATGGAAATACTTTTCTTTATCAGAGGCCTTCTTCTTCAGCTCTGCCTTCTTTTTCTTTCCACCTTCCATCTTCTGACTTTTTATAGACTTCTTCTTCTTTCCAAAAGACTTTCTCTTGGAAGAAGTCTGTTCCATAGTAAGTACTAAGCCTTTAGCATCTTTCATAGAAAGCTCAGCAGTAACCGGCATATTCATAAGCTCGACCAGAGTACTTTGAAGTTTATGCATATGGTAGTTCATGATGAACTGCCCATATGCATCAGTCAAGAATTGCAAAATTATATCATTCTGCAGATCCAAGTCTAACTTCACTCCGAGCTTCTCAAGCTCTTCCAAGTCCTTGATCATCATCAGACAATGATCTTGGACTGACTTATCCATCATGCATCTTTAGCCTTAAACAGTCATTTAGTGACTTGATACTTGGCTGCATGACTCTGTTCACCAAACATCTCTTGCAGGTGAGCCAACATTTGGCAGGCAGTCTTGATATCTTCATGTTGGTGCTGAAGTTCATCAGACATCGAGCCCAACATGTAGTATCTGGCCTTTGTTATCTTCATCCATCCATTTATCAAGAGACTGCTCTCTATTCAGCAGATGGACAGGCTGGTAAGGTGGGAGGGTCCTAGTCCAATACATGAGTTAACTTCTTGGCAAACCCAAAATGATTTTGAAGTTTCAAGCCAATCCTTGTAATTGGTCCGGTCAGTCTATGGGTGTCCAGGATACGTGCTAGTGGGTTGGATGCAGACATTTTTCTTTTTCTATAGAGAGTCAAAGTTTCTAGTTAGATATTGTAATTAAGACTTGAACCAATTTATTTAGAAATTTTATTTTTAAACAAATTAGCTTCCACTATTTTCTCGGATCCCTACACTCCCTCTGTAGAGATGCAAAAATCTCACGATTAATGATTTCTAGTGGGTGGTGCGGTCTCACCAACTGACTCATCACCTCACCTAACAGTTATTGGTGATGGGTTAGCCAATGAGTGAACAACTCTTGTTCAATGATTCTCTAATCATGGTGCACCCAAACTTGGTCTCTAATTCATGAATCTCACCGTATGCCCAAAATATTGATCCACTCCTTAGTTAAGTCAGACCCACCATTTGCATAGATTGGATTCCTAATTGAGTCTCTCACCGTATCCAGAAATATTGAGCCCAATCATCCTCCAGCCCATAGCATCCAATGCCTAATAGACATGGTTGCATCTTTCCGGTGCAACTGAGCCACCACTGTAACCAGTCCGAGAACAATCAACCCCGGAAGGGCCCGCACATCTACAATGGTGGAAGACCTTAGACTTAATCTTTTCTTAGGAAGATTTGATTTAGGTCTCATTAAACTAGACTTGACATAGTCATAACCATTATGACTAACCTAGTGGCATGGGTTAGCTCGGATTATTGACCACCTCAGATCAGAACTGAGTGTCAACAAATATGGCCAGGTAAGTGAGACCGGTGGAAGGGATATGCCATTAACTCGACAAGAATGCATTCGAGTCGAGTAGCTTCCCAATTAAAAATCAGTCGGTCGTATCTGCCAAACTTACCTTAGACACCAAATTATTGAGCCAGAACCAATCGGGTTAGCCTACAATCCAGACTCTAACCACTGAGCCTAATTAGGTCTTAGCTTGATCGATCACTCATGTGACTCGATCTTGACCCAGACTTAATCCTATTAGGCTGGTCAATTTAAGCACTTGTTGATCCCATCTAACCAACTCTTGATTCGGTTTGATCAACCGCTTAGACCTAATTGAGCTACCCAAGCCCGAACCCAATATTATGAATATGTCTTAGATCTAAAATTCTCAATTTTAGATCTAATTAATATTTCATAATCTTAATTCTTAATTAAGTTTAGGGTTCATAAACAAAATATGTAAATAAAATCCTAGGATTTCAGGATCTAGGGTTTTGCAGAAAGTAAGTTTTGGATTTCTGATTAAGGACGAATGCGCAGCACCCCTACACATCATAAGAACACCCCATCGAATGGAAAGGAGAGGGCCTTTAAACCCTACTTTGTTCTTATGATCGGACGGCCAAGGGGAATGCCTTAATCAGAAATACATACTAATCTACAAAACTAGTTAGATCTATATCATATATCTCATATATAAAAATTGATCTAACTTAAACATATTTTGCATACATCTCATGTATCATATCATGCATATTTTCAGATCTAAATTATCTCATAATTATCTAAAAAATTAAATTTAAATTGATCACATCAAAATAAATTCTAATCTAGACATAATTATGTAGAACTATTCTACAACTAGTCTAAACATGCATCTATCATATCTCATATGAACAAAAATTAAATAATTTTATTTTCTATTTTTTAGATCTTATTATAATATTTATAATATCAAAAAATAGTAAATAAATAGATCTAAAATTATAATTTAATCAAATTAAATTATGATCATGCTAAGACTATACATAGAACTAATTCTATTCCTAGTCTAGTCATGCATCTCATACATCTTAGATCTAGAATTATTTAATTTTAATTTTTTAATTTCTAATTTTAGATCTAATCACATCTCATGTGACATCTAAAATCATCTAATTATTAGATCAAAATTAAATTAAAATTAGATCTAAATAATTATGAAACCTGGCTCTGATACCAGTTGAAGGAAAAAACCCTATTTTTGGATCAAGTTCGTTCAGATCTTGATTTGATCAAGAGAAATATTTCAAAAGATTTTTTTTTAGATCCAAATCAGATCTAAGATTATTTAGATTTGATTTTATTATTTTAATAAAAAATAAAATAAATTAAATTAAGTTAATTTAATTATACCTTATTATGGGTAATCCTATTATCCTATGATGATCCTTATGTTTGCCTGAGGTTCTGGATGTTGCGACGCAAGCGTCTGGCCTCATCGGTATCCACTCGGATAGAATTTGGAGATCTTCTCCTTCTCAATTTGTGCTCCAAGAATTAGATTTGGATTTGATTTTGAAGGTCTTCAAAATACCTTTTGAAGATTAACTGTTGTCTCTTGTAGTAGTGTTGCCTTCTTCCTTTCCTGTCGCCTTTCTCTTGCTTGGAATGCATCAAACTAGAGCCCAAAACCTCTTGAACATGGAGAGGAGAGAGAGAAGCAGAGGGTGGCATGGAGAAGGAGGGAGAGGGGCTATGTGAAATGGGTAAAGGGAAAAAAAATACTAAATCCTAGGCGCATATAGGGTTTATATAGACCCTACTATGCCATGCAATGCCACATCATCCCAGCCAATCATGACCCTTTGTGCAATTAGATCTAAATTTGATTGGTGAGATGACATCATCTGATCCAATCAAATTAGATTTCCTCACAAACCTCCTTAGGTGGTGCGAAGACTGGTCCAAGAAGAGTCTTTGATGCCACCCAAGTAGAGAGCATGAAGCAACCTGGAGTCCCATCTGCATGGGACTCCAGGCATCATCCTCTTTAGGCGTATGCCTCCCTAGGCATGTGCCCACTCTCTTTATTCTTTTTAGTAGGGGGGACAAAGCTCCATCTTCTCTTCTATGGGTGCTTGACACATGGGCAGATGTCTAAGTATGAAAGGTCAACGTTTGACCAAAGTCAAAAGACAAGATTTAACAGGTGACGAAAAATGGCAGATGATAGGAAACCCGGCAGACCAAGAGGTTCGCACAAATAGAATTGGCTGACACTTGTAATACACTTCTAGGGGCAAAATTATAATTTTGACTATAATCAATAAAATGGGTTATTTTCTATCACATATGTGTATTTAGTGTCTGTGATACATCCTTTGAGTTAATGGTAATGATAATTCATATTTTCAAGAGTTGAAAATTTAAGACATGAATAATCATTATTAACTCATAAAATGCTCCCGACCATAGGATCATCACGAGGATGGTGATTGATCCGGAAGGTTGGTGTACAATCGCTTCTCTTTAGTAGATGAGTCTTGAGTCTACGGTGTGGAGACACCGGAGCGAGAGTACAGGTACTCGTTAGAGAACGAGGGCACTGAGCGTGACCACCTCGAGTAGTCATTAGGGAGTCTACCTTCTCGTCAATGACTGACTCGATGCTGCAGTAGTGTGTCTGGTTCTTTGACCTGAGATGCATCGGCAGTTCACCTTGAGGGTGTTATAGTTTGACTACACCATTACTCGGTCTCCTAGCCATATGGAACCCTGAGGTGTATGTTGGCTATAGCATGTTCATTGTAGGAACTGGATTGCATCAAGATGGAATCTATCTACCTCGGTGGTAGAGGAGCAGCCCTATGATGATCATGAGAATCAAGTCCAGAAGCCCATGGCCATGGCAGAGTGAAATAATAGAAAGAGTTTCTATTTAGATTTTCACATTGGACTCGAATCGAATGATTACATCATATGACAGAGACTAGGGTTTGACGAGTTCACCTTAACCCTAATCTGATCGGGGCTCAAGATAGAAGAACTTAATCACACAGGTAGCTGCACCAAGAGGTTCGCATTCAGCTCTGATGGGTTGCCACCATATACTGCTAGGTGTCACTGGTGGATTTTGGGAGCAATTAGAATGATTTAGATGATCGATCATTCTAGCTGTTCGAATCAGAAGAGTTCTGATCCATCGAAAGGAGTTTCGATGATGTCGATGATAGAGATCATGACATATCCCATTACCATACAGAACTGAACCTAACTGGGTCACACAAACAAGGGTTTGAATCTGGTGATCATCAATTGAACTGATCTAGTTCAATTGATCTGAATGAGATTCAATTAGGTTCAAGGAAATCGTGCTAGCACTCGATTGAACCTAACGTTCTTCTTTTACTATCATAAATAAGTTGTCCTGACTGAGCCAAAGGAGTTTGTGCTCAATCAGAGGCCTTCATATGGTCTGACTGGAGGTTGTCCAAGTCAGAAAAGGTTGTCTTATTTTGTAAGACATTACCTGCCATTTTTGGTCACCTGCCATTTCTTGTTCTTTGACTTTGGTCAAAAGTCTACCTTTGACTGGTCAAATGTTGACCATTGACACTTTGACTTTTGACCACATGTCATGCACCTATTGGAGAGCTGGTGGGGGCTTGTCCCCCTGCCAGAACCTGGCAAGGAGGAAGGGCGCACGCCACCCTTGGCGTGTGCCCAAGTTGGAGGCGCCTAGGAGTCCTTGTTGGACAAGGACTCCATCTCCTTTTTGGATTCCAATTAGAGTTCTTCCTAAGAACCAACTTTGACTGGTCTTAGGCACCCTCTAAGGAGGAATCCAGGGGACTCTATTCCCACCAATCAGATTTAGATCTGATTTCACAAAGGGTTGTGATTGGTTGGGAAGGAAGAGGAGTTGGATCACAGCTTAGTCTATAAATAAGACCCTGCGCCCAACTCAAAAGAATAATTGAGAATTCCCATGCCCCCCAAGGCTGCCTCTCCCCTCCCCTTCTCCATGCCAAACCTCTTCTCCCTCTCCTCTCCACGTCCAAAAGTGAGTTTTGGATTTGGTTGGTGCGATCCAGATCAAGAGAAAGGCGATCAAAAGCTAAGAAGGCTGCGCTGCTGCAAAGGACGACTGCTGATCTTCAAAAGGAGTTTTGAAGATCCTCCAGATCAGATCCAGATCTGAATTTTTGGAGATGTGATAGAGAAGAAGAGGATCTCCAGATCCAGCCCGAGTGGATACCGGTAGAGGCCAGGCGCTTGCGTGGCTAGATCCAGAACCTTCCGCTGCAACAGGATCATCAACAGGGTAATAGGATTACCCAATCAAGGTAAATTAAATTTGATTTAATTTATCTTAAATTTTATTTTAATTTATTAAAATAATAAGAATCAGATCTAAAACATCTCAGATCTGATTTAGATCAAAGAAAAAAATTTTTGAAATATATCTCTTGATCTGATCAGATCTGAACGAACCTGGTCCGAAAAATCAGGATTTTCCTTCAACTGGTATCAGAGCCATGGTTCTAAAAGTATTTAGATCTGAATTTTAAATTTATTTTAATTAAAAAATAAGTGATTTCAGATGTCACATGAGATGTGATCAGATCTGAAATCAGAAAAAATTAAAATTAAATGATTTGGATCTAAGATTAGAAAATATGCATGACTAGTTCTAAAATAGAATAGTTCTATAGAATAGTCTTGCATGTTTTTGAATTTAATTTGATTAAATCATATTTTAGATCTATTTATTTACTATTTTTTGATATTATAATGTATTATAATAACATCTAAAAAATAGCAAATAAAAATTATTTAATTTTAAATATCATATGAGATATGATTGATGCATGTCTAGACTAGTTGTAGAATAGTTCTACATAATTGTCTAGATTAGAATTTATTTTGATTAGATCAATTTAAATCTAATTTTTTAGATTATTATGAGATAATTTAGATCTGAAAAATATGCATGATTCGATACATGAGATGTATGCAAAATATGCCATGATTAGATCTAATTTGTATATGAGATATATGATATAGATCTAAAACTATTTTGTAGTATTGCATGTTCCTGATTAAGGCGTTCCTCTTGGCCGTCCGGTCATAAGAACGAAGAAGGGTTTAAAGGCCCTCTCTTCCCATTCGATGGGGTGTTCTTATGATGTGTAGGGGTGCTGCGTGTTCGTCCTTAATCAGAAACCCAAAACTTACTTTCTGCAAAACCCTAGATCCTGAAACCCTAGGATTTATTGTGCATATTTTGTTTATGAACCCTACTTAATTAAGAATTAAGATTTATGGAATATTAATTAGGTCTAAAATTGAGAATTTCAGATCTAAGACATATTCATAATACTGGGTTCGGGCTTGGGTAGCTCAATTAGGTCTAAGCGGTTGATCAAACCGAATCAAGAGTTGGTTAGATGGGATCAACAATGCTTAAATTGACCAGCCTAATAGGATTAAGTCTGGGTCAAGATCGAGTCACGATCAAGCAAGACCTAATTAGGCTCAGAGGTTAGAGTCTGGATTGTAGGCTAACCCAATTGGTTCTGACTCAACAATTTGGTGTCTAAGGTAAGTTTGGCACATACGACCGACTGGTTTTTAATTGGAAGCTACTCGACCTGAATGCATTCTTGTACGAGTTAATGGCATATTCCTTCCACCGGTCTCACTTACCTGGCCATATCTGTTGACACAGTTCTGATCTGAGGTGGTCAATAATCCGAGCTAACCCATGCCACTAGGTTAGTCATAATTGTTATGACTATGACCAAGTCTAGTTTAATGAGACCTGAATCAATTCTCCCTAAGAAAAGATTAAGTCTGAGGTCTTCCACCATTGTAGATGTGCGGGCCCTTCCCGGGGTTGATTGTTCTCGGCTGGATACAGTGGCTCAGTTGCACCGGGAAGATGCAACCATGTCTATTAGGCATTGGATGCTATGGGCTGGAGGATGAGTTGGGCTCAATATTTTGGATACGGTGAGAGACTCAATTAGGAACCCAGTCTATGCAAATGGTGGGTCTGACTTAACTAAGGAGTGGATCAATATTCCGGATACGGTGAGATTCATGAATTAGAGACCAAGTTTGGGTGCACCATGATTAGAGAATCATTGAACAAGAGTTGTTCACTCATTGGCTAACCCATCACCAATAACTGTTAGGTGAGGTGATGAGTCAGTTGGTGAGACCGCACCACCCACTAGAAATCATTAATCGTGAGATTTTTGCATCTCTACAGAGGGAGTGTAGGGATCCGAGAAAATAGTGGGAGCTAATTTGTTTAAAAATAAAATCCTAAATAAATTGGTCAAGTCAAAATAATTACAGTATCTAACTAGAATCTTTGACTCTCTACAGGAAAAATGTCTGCGTCCAACCCATTGGCACGTATCCTGGACACACATAGACTGACTGGACCCAATTATAAAGATTGGCTCAGGAACTACAAAATTATTTTGGGTTCCGAGAAGTTAACCCATGTATTTGGACCAGGACCCTCCCACCTTACCAGCCCGTCCATCCACTTGAACAGAGAGCGTCTCTGGAAAAATGGATAGACGAAGATAATAAGGCCAGATATTACATGTTGGGCTCGATGTCTGATGAGCTCCAGCGCCAACATGAAGATATCGGGACTGCTCGCCAAATGTTGGCTCACCTGCAGGAGATGTTTGGTGAACAGAGTCGCGCAGCCAAATATCAAGTCACGAAATGACTTTTTAAGGCTAAGATGCGTGATGGGCAGTCAGTCCAAGATCACTGTCTGACAATGATCAAGGACATGGAAGAGCTTGAGAAGCTCGGTGTGAAGTTAGGACTTGGATCTGCAGAATGATATTATTCTGCAATCCTTGACTGATGCATATGGGCAATTCATCATGAATTACCACATGCATAAACTTCAAAATTCCTTGGCCGAATTAATGAATATGCTGGTTACCGCTGAGCTTTCTATGAAAGGTTCTAAAGGCTCAGTTCTTGCTATGGAACGGACTTCTTCCAAAAGAAAGTCTTATGGAAAGAAAAAGAAGTCTGTGAAAAAGCAAAAGGTGGAAGGATCAAAGAAGAAGAAGGCAGAACCGAAGAAGAAAGGCCGATGGCAAAGGAAAGTGTTTCCATTGCAACAGCGACGGCCATTGGAAGCGGAACTGCCCTACTTACCTGGCCACCCTGAAGAACAAGAAGGAAGGTCCTTCTGGAGGTATGCTCGTTATTGAGTCTAACCTTACGGTTTCTTCTGCATCCAGTTGGGTGCTTGACTCTGGTTCTAGTGCTCATCTGTGCACTTCTATGCAGGGTCTTGAGGATAGCAGGAGGCTGAGGGATGGAGACATGATCCTACGCATCGGTAATGGAGCAAGAGTTGCTGCAGTAGCCGTGGGAACATACCCTCTTCGATTACCATCTGGTTTAGACTTAGTTTTGAAAGACTGTTATTATGTGCCTGCAGCTAGCAGGAATTTGATTTCTGTTTCATGCTTAGCACAAGAAGGCTTATGTGATCACCTTCTTTAAGGACCATTGTAACATTCTTTATGAAAGAAATAAAATTGCAAATGGTTTCCTTATTAATGGTCTTTATCAGCTACATATTGATGTACCTGTTCTAACTATCGAGCAAAACGTGAATGCCAAACGACCTAGGGATAGTCCAAACGACAGATATCTATGGCACCTGAGATTAGGTCATATAGCAGAAGATAGGATCAACAAATTGGAGAAAAATGGGCTATTGAGTCCATTGACTTTCCGAGTCATATCCAACTTGTGAATCTTGTCTTCAAGGCAAAATGACTAAACTCCCTTTTGTTGGACATGGGGAGAGGGCCACAGATCTCCTTGCCCTAGTACATACTGATGTGTGCGGCCCATTTGATGTGCCGGCTAGAGGCAATTTTGTCTACTTCATTACCTTTACCGATGATCTGTCTAGGTATGGGTATGTGTATCTTATGAGACACAAGTCTGAAGCTTTTGAAAAGTTCAAAGAATTCAGACATGAAGTAGAAAAACAAACTGGAAAACCCATTAAGGTTCTTCGATCAGATCGAGGAGGTGAATACCTTAGCCGGGAATTCCTAGACTATCTTAAGGAAAATGGCATAGTCTCTCAATGGACTCCACCAGGAACACCTCAACTCAACGGGGTTTCAGAACGGAGAAATCGGACTCTATTGGATATGGTTCGATCCATGATGAGCTTCACAGACCTCCCTGATTTTCTTTGGGGACACTTCATTGTTAACTTCAATTTATCTACTGAATAGGGTTCCCTCTAAAACCGTTCCTACCACACCGTATGAGATATGGCACGGTAAGAAACCAAGTCTGAGTCATCTCAGAATTTGGGGTTGTCCGGCTCATGTCAAAAGACAACAAGCGGACAAGTTAGAGTTTAGGTCCTTTAGAGCTCGATTCATAGGATATCCTAAAGAGTCATTAGGATACTATTTCTACATTCCAGAAGACCACAATGTGATTGTGAGTCGACATGCCATCTTTCTTGAAAAATAGTTTATTCAAGATAGCGGCATTGGAAAGCAGATTAAGCTTGATGAGAAAGTCTCACAAGCAGAACGAGCTAAGGACCAAGTGGAACCAAATCAGGTTGAGCCAATAAGAACACTACCTCCTCCACCTCGTAGATCGGAAAGAGTTTTCCCGTCCCCCTGAAAGATACTTAGGTATTATTTCAGAGGATGTAGAGGAAATGTTCCTCATAGGTAATGGTGCTCATGGTGATGATCCCAAAACCTACAACGAGGCGATATCAGATATCGACTCCGAGAAATGGCTTGAGGCAATGCAAGTCAGAAATTGACTCGATGCACTCAAACCAAGTCTGGACCTTGGTAGATCCACCAGAAGGTATAGTACCTATTGGGTGTAAATGGATCTTCAAGAGAAAGATTGGTGCAGATGGGAATGTGGAGACATTCAAGGCTAGACTAGTGGCAAAAGGTTATAGTCAACGCGAAGGCATTGACTATCAGGATACCTTTTCCCCAGTGGCTATGCTAAAATCCATCCGCACATTGCTTGCTGTTGCAGCCTATTTCGATTATGAAATATGGCAAATGGACGTGAAAACGGCATTCCTAAATGGATATCTTGAGGAAGATATCTATATGGAACAGCCGCTAGGTTTCACATCCAGTGATACTGATCACAAGGTTTGCAAGCTGCAAAGGTCCATATATGGACTTAAGCAAGCATCTCGGAGCTGGAACACTCGTTTCAATGATGTGATCAAAAAGTTTGGTTTCATCAAAAATGAAGAGGAACCATGTGTTTTCAAAAAGGGTCAGTGGGAGCGCTGTTGTCTTCCTCGTATTGTACGTGGATGACATCCTCCTTATTGGGAATGATATTCCCATGTTGACATCAGTCAAGATGTGGTTGTCCAAGGAATTCTCCATGAAAGACCTAGGTGAAGCATCCTTTATTCTAGGAATTAAGGTCTATAGGGATAGACCGAATAGGATGCTAGGACTTTCACAGAAGATGTACATAGAGGAAGTACTAAAGAGGTTTAGTATGGAAAACTCTAAGAGGGGATTAATACCCTTCAGACATGGTATTCATCTTTCCAAGAAGATGTGCCCCAGCACACCTGAGGAAATAGAACGCATGAGCAAGATCCCTTATGCTTCTGCAATAGGGAGCCTCATGTATGCCATGCTATGTACACGACCTGATATAGCCCATGCTGTGAGTGTCACAAGCAGATATCAGTCAAATCCAGGTGAAGAACACTGGACTTCTGTGAAATGTATCCTTAAGTACTTGAGAAGAACTAAGGATATGATGTTGGTCTTTGGTAATGGAGAACTCCAAGTCCAGGGATACACAGACTCGGACTTCATGTCCGATATAGATGATCGAAAGTCGACATCTGGAAGTCTGTTTGTGTGCAATGGTGGAGCTGTCAGCTGGAAGAGTTCCAAGCAAACTGTGATAGCAGATTCCACCATGGAAGCAGAATATATAGCTGCATCAGAGGCTGCAAAGGAAGCATTCTGGTACAAGAAGTTTGCTGCAGAAATTGGAGTAATGCCATCAGATGCCATTCCTCTTTACTGCGACAACAATGGCGCCATAGCCCTTGCTAAGGAGCCGAGGTCTCACCAGAAGTCCAAGCACATTGAGCGGCGATATCATCTCATCCGCGATTACCTTGAGAAAGGTTACGTTGAGGTCAAGAGAGTCAACTCCACAGATAATGTGGCAGACCCACTTACAAAGCCGTTGGGCCAGCAGAAGATCGAAGCCCACCTTGAGAAGATGGGACTTAGACTTGTAGCCAATTGGCTTTAGGACAAGTGGGAGATTGTTAGATATATGTGCCCTAGAAGCCAGAATTGGCTGACACTTGTAATACACTTCTAGGGGCAAAATTGTAATTTTGACTATAATTAATAAAATGGGTTATTTTCTATCACACATGTGTATTTAGTGTCTGTGATACATCCTTTGAGTTAATGGTAATGATAATTCATATTTTCAAGAGTTGAAAATTTAAGACATGAATAATCATTATTAACTCATAAAAGCTCCCGACCATAGGATCATCACGAGGATGGTGATTGATCCGGAAGGTTGGTGTACGATCGCTTCTCTTTAGTAGATGAGTCTTGAGTCTACGGTGTGGAGACACCGGAGCGAGAGTACAGGTACTCGTTAGAGAACGAGGGCACTGAGCGTGACCACCTCGAGTAGTCATTAGGGAGTCTACCTTCTCGTCAATGACTGACTCGATGCTGCAGTAGTGTGTCTGGTTCTTTGACCTGAGATGCATCGGCAGTTCACCTTGAGGGTGTTATAGTTTGACTACACCATTACTCGGTCTCCTAGCCATATGGAACCCTGAGGTGTATGTTGGCTATAGCATGTTCATTGTAGGAACTGGATTGCATCAAGATGGAATCTATCTACCTCGGTGGTAGAGGAGTAGCCCTATGATGATCATGAGAATCAAGTCCAGAAGCCCATGGCCATGGCAGAGTGAAATAATAGAAAGAGTTTCTATTTAGATTTTCACATTGGACTCGAATCGAATGATTACATCATATGACAGAGACTAGGGTTTGACGAGTTCACCTTAACCCTAATCTGATCGGGGCTCAAGATAGAAGAACTGAATCACACAGGTAGCTGCACCAAGAGGTTCGCATTCAGCTCTGATGGGTTGCCACCATATACTGCTAGGTGTCACTGGTGGATTTTGGGAGCAATTAGAATGATTTAGATGATCGA
>QRFJ01003576.1:0-196282 GCA_006176705.1 Cocos nucifera
CATTACCATACAGAACTGAACCTAACTGGGTCACACAAACAAGGGTTTGAATCTGGTGATCATCAATTGAACTGATCTAGTTCAATTGATCTGAATGAGATTCAATTAGGTTCAAGGAAATCGTGCTAGCACTCGATTGAACCTAACGTTCTTCTTTTACTATCATAAATAAGTTGTCCTGACTGAGCCAAAGGAGTTTGTGCTCAATCAGAGGCCTTCATATGGTCTGACTGGAGGTTGTCCAAGTCAGAATAGGTTGTCTTATTTGTAAGACATTACCTGCCATTTTTGGTCACCTGCCATTTCTTGTTCTTTGACTTTGGTCAAAAGTCTACCTTTGACTGGTCAAACGTTGACCATTGACCCTTTGACTTTTGACCACATGTCATGCACCTATTGGAGAGCTGGTGGGGGCCTGTCCCCCTGCCAGAACCTGGCAAGGAGAAGGGCGCACGCCAAGGGTGGCGTGAGCCCAAGTAGGAGGGCCTAGGAGTCCCTTGTAGGAAGGACTCCTTCTCCCTTGGACAAGGACTCCACCTCCCTTTTGGATTCCAATCAGAGTTCTACTAAGAATCCAGTTTGACTGGTCTTAGGCGCCCTCTAAGGAGGAATCCAGGGGTCTCTATTCCAACCAATCAGATTTAGATCTGATTTCACAAAGGGTTGTGATTGGTTGAGAGGAAGAGGAGTTGGATCACAAGAGGTCTATAAATAAGACCCTGCGCCCAACCCTAATTCTAAGTGAATTCAATTAGAAACCCCACGCCCCAAGGCTGCCTCTCCCCTCCTTCTCCATGCCATAGTCTCTTCTCCCCTTGCTCTCCACGTCCAAAAGGTGTTTTGGACTTAGGTTGGTGCGATTCAGATCAAGGAAAGGCGATCAAAAGCAAGAAGGCTGCGCTGCTGCAAAAGGACGACTGCAGATCTTCAAAAGAGTTTTGAAGATCCTCCAGATCAGATCCAGATCTGATTTTTGGAGGTGTGATAGAGAAGAAGAGGATCTCCAGATCCAACCCGAGTGGATACCGGTAGAGGCCAGGCGCTTGCGTGGCTAAGATCCAGAACCTTCCGCTGCAATCAGGATCATCTACAGGGTAATAGGATTACCCAAATCAGGTAAATTAAATTTGATTTAATTTATCTTATTTTATTTTATTTATTAAAATAATAAGAATCAGATCTGAAACATATCAAGATCTGATTGAGATCAAGAGAAAATTTTTGAAATATATCTCTTGATCTAATCAGATCTGGACGAACCTGGACCGGGAAATCAGGATTTCCCTTCAACTGGTATCAGAGCCATGGTTCTAAAATTTGTTTAGATCTGATTTTAATTTTATTTTAATTAGAAAATAAAGTGATTTCAGATGTCACATGAGATGTGATCAGATCTGAAATCAGAAAAATTAAAATTAAATGATTTGGATCTAAGAACATGAAGATATGCATGACTAGTTCTAGAATAGAATAGTTCTATAGAATAGTTTTGCATGTCTTTGATTTAATCTGATTAAATCATATTTTAGATCTTCTTATTTACTATTTTTCTGATATTATAAGTGTTATAATAACATCTGATAAACAGCAAATAAAAATTATTTAATTTTAAATATCATATGAGATATGATTAGATGCATGACTAGACTAGTTGTAGAATAGTTCTACATAATTGTCTAGATTAGAATTTATTTTGATTAGATCAATTTAAATCTAATTTTTTAGATTATTATGAGATAATTTAGATCTGAAAACATGCATGATTTGATACATGAGATGTATGCAAAATATGCCTTGATTAGATCTAAATTTGTATATGAGATATATGATATAGATCTATAACTGTTTTGTAGATTTACATGTTCCTGATTAAGGCGTTCCTCTTGGCCGTCCGGTCATAAGAACGAAGAAGGGTTTAAAGGCCCTCTCTTCCCATTCGATGGGGTGTTCTTATGACGTGTAGGGGTGCTGCGTGTTCGTCCTTAATCAGAAACCCAAAACTTACTTTCTGCAAAACCCTAGATCCTGAAACCCTAGGATTTATTGTGCATATTTTGTTTATGAACCCAACTTAATTAAGAATTAAGTTTATGGAATATTAATTAGGTCTAAAATTGAGAATTTCAGATCTAAGACATATTCATAATACTGGGTTCGGGCTTGGGTAGCTCAATTAGGTCTAAGCGGTTGATCAAACCGAATCAAGAGTTGGTTAGATGGGATCAACAATGCTTAAATTGACCAGCCTAATAGGATTAAGTCTGGGTCAAGATCGAGTCACGATCAAGCAAGACCTAATTAGGCTCAGAGGTTAGAGTCTGGATTGTAGGCTAACCCAATTGGTTCTGACTCAACAATTTGGTGTCTAAGGTAAGTTTGGCACAGACGACCGACTGGTTTTTAATTGGAAGCTACTCGACCTGAATGCGTTCTTGTGCGAGTTAATGGCATATTCCTTCCACCGGTCTCACTTACCTGGCCATATCTGTTGACACAGTTCTGATCTGAGGTGGTCAATAATCCGAGCTAACCCATGCCACTAGGTTAGTCATAATTGTTATGACTAAGCCAAGTCTAGTTTAATGAGACCTGAATCAATTCTCCCTAAGAAAAGATTAAGTCCTGAGGTCTTCCACCATTGTAGATGTGCGGGCCCTTCCCGGGGTTGATTGTTCTCGGCTGGATACAGTGGCTCAGTTGCACCGGGAAGACGCAACCATGTCTATTAGGCATTGGATGCTATGGGCTGGAGGATGAGTTGGGCTCAATATTTCGGATACGGTGAGAGACCTCAATTAGGAACCCAGTCTATGCAAATGGTGGGTCTGACTTAACTAAGGAGTGGATCAATATTCCGGATACGGTGAGATTCATGAATTAGAGACCAAGTTTGGGTGCACCATGATTAGAGAATCATTGAACAAGAGTTGTTCACTCATTGGCTAACCCATCACCAATAACTGTTAGGTGAGGTGATGAGTCAGTTGGTGAGACCGCACCACCCACTAGAAATCATTCAATCATGGAGATTTTCGCATCTCTACAGAGGGAGTGTAGGGATCCGAGAAAATAGTGGGAGCTAATTTGTTTAAAAATAAAATCCCTAAACAAATTGGTCAAGTCAAAATTACAGTATCTAACTAGAATCTTTGACTCTCTACAGGAAAATGTCTGCGTCCAACCCACTGGCACGTATCCTAGACACACATAGACTGACTGGACCCAATTATAAAGATTGGCTCAGGAACTACAAAATTGTTTTGGGTTCAGAGAAGTTAACACATGTTTTGGACCAGGACCCTCCCACCTTACCAGCTCGTCCATCCACTGAACAGAGAGCGTCTCTGGAAAAATGGATTGACGAAGATAATAAGGCCAGATACTACATGTTGGGCTCGATGTCTGATGAGCTCCAGCGCCAACATGAAGATATCGGGACTGCTCGCCAAATGTTGGCTCACCTGCAGGAGATGTTTGGTGAACAGAGTCGCGCAGCCAAATATCAAGTCACGAAATGACTTTTTAAGGCTAAGATGCGTGATGGGCAGTCAGTCCAAGATCACTGTCTGACAATGATCAAGGACATGGAAGAGCTTGAGAAGCTCGGTGTGAAGTTGGACTTGGACTGCAGAATGATATTATTCTGCAATCCTTGACTGATGCATATGGGCAATTCATCATGAATTACCACATGCATAAACTTCAAAATTCCTTGGCCGAGTTAATGAATATGCTGGTTACCGCTGAGCTTTCTATGAAAGGTTCTAAAGGCTCAGTTCTTGCTATGGAACGGACTTCTTCCAAAAGAAAGTCTTATGGAAAGAAAAAGAAGTCTGTGAAAAAGCAAAAGGTGGAAGGATCAAAGAAGAAGAAGGCAGAACCGAAGAAGAAGGTCGATGGCAAAGGAAAGTGTTTCCATTGCAACAGCGACGGCCATTGGAAGCGGAACTGCCCTACTTACCTGGCCACCCTGAAGAACAAGAAGGAAGGTCCTTCTGGAGGTATGCTCGTTATTGAGTCTAACCTTACGGTTTCTTCTGCATCCAGTTGGGTGCTTGACTCTGGTTCTAGTGCTCATCTGTGCACTTCTATGCAGGGTCTTGAGGATAGCAGGAGGCTGAGGGATGGAGACATGATCCTACGCGTCGGTAATGGAGCAAGAGTTGCTGCAGTAGCCGTGGGAACATACCCTCTTCGATTACCATCTGGTTTAGACTTAGTTTTAAAAGACTGTTATTATGTGCCTGCAGCTAGCAGGAATTTGATTTCTGTTTCATGCTTAGCACAAGAAGGTTATGTGATCACCTTCTTTAAGGACCATTGTAACATTCTTTATGAAAGAAATAAAATTGCAAATGGTTTCCTTATTAATGGTCTTTATCAGTTACATATTGATGTACCTATTTTTAACTATCGAGCAAAACGTGAATGCCAAACGACCTAGGGATAGTCCAAACGACAGATATCTATGGCACCTGAGATTAGGTCATATAGCAGAAGATAGGATTAACAAATTGGAGAAAAATGGGCTATTGAGTCCATTGACTTTTGAGTCATATCCAACTTGTGAATCTTGTCTTCAAGGCAAAATGACTAAACTCCCTTTTGTTGGACATGGGGAGAGGGCCACAGATCTCCTTGCCCTAGTACATACTGATGTGTGCGGCCCATTTGATGTGCCGGCTAGAGGCAATTTTGTCTACTTCATTACCTTTACCGATGATCTGTCTAGGTATGGGTATGTGTATCTTATGAGACACAAGTCTGAAGCTTTTGAAAAGTTCAAAGAATTCAGACATGAAGTAGAAAAACAAACTGGAAAAACCCATTAAGGTTCTTCGATCAGATCGAGGAGGTGAATACCTTAGCCGGGAATTCCTAGACTATCTTAAGGAAAATGGCATAGTCTCTCAATGGACTCCACCAGGAACACCTCAACTCAACGGGGTTTCAGAATGGAGAAATCGGACTCTATTGGATATGGTTCGATCCATGATGAGCTTCACAGACCTCCCTGATTTTCTTTGGGGACATTCATTATTAACTTCAATTCTATTTACTGAATAGGGTTCCCTCTAAAACCGTTCCTACCACACCGTATGAGATATGGCACGGTAAGAAACCAAGTCTGAGTCATCTCAGAATTTGGGGTTGTCCGGCTCATGTCAAAAGACAACAAGCGGACAAGTTAGAGTTTAGGTCCTTTAGAGCTCGATTCATAGGATATCCTAAAGAGTCATTAGGATACTATTTCTACATTCCAGAAGACCACAATGTGATTGTGAGTCGACATGCCATATTTCTTGAAAAATAGTTTATTCAAGATAGCGGCATTGGAAAGCAGATTAAGCTTGATGAGAAAGTCTCACAAGCAGAAACGAGCTAAGGACCAAGTGGAACCAAATCAGGTTGAGCCAATAAGAACACTACCTCCTCCACCTCGTAGATCGGAAAGAGTTTCCCGTCCCCCTGAAAGATACTTAGGTATTATTTCAGAGGATGTAGAGGAAATGTTCCTCATAGGTAATGGTGCTCATGGTGATGATCCCAAAACCTACAACGAGGCGATATCAGATATCGACTCCGAGAAATGGCTTAGAGGCAATGAAGTCAGAAATTGACTCGATGCACTCAAACCAAGTCTGGACCTTGGTAGATCCACCAGAAGGTATAGTACCTATTGGGTGTAAATGGATCTTCAAGAGAAAGATTGGTGCAGATGGGAATGTGGAGACATTCAAGGCTAGACTAGTGGCAAAAGGTTATAGTCAACGCGAAGGCATTGACTATCAGGATACCTTTTCCCCAGTAGCTATGCTAAAATCCATCCGCACATTGCTTGCCTGTTGCAGCCTATTTCGATTATGAAATATGGCAAATGGACGTGAAAACGGCATTCCTTAAATGGATATCTTGAGGAAGATATCTATATGGAACAGCCGCTAGGTTTCACATCCAGTGATACTGATCACAAGGTTTGCAAGCTGCAAAGGTCCATATATGGACTTAAGCAAGCATCTCGGAGCTGGAACACTCGTTTCAATGATGTGATCAAAAAGTTTGGTTTCATCAAAAATGAAGAGGAACCATGTGTTTTCAAAAAGGTCAGTGGGAGCGCTGTTGTCTTCCTCGTATTGTACGTGGATGACATCCTCCTTATTGGGAATGATATTCCCATGTTGACATCAGTCAAGATGTGGTTGTCCAAGGAATTCTCCATGAAAGACCAAGGTGAAGCATCCTTTATTCTAGGAATTAAGGTCTATAGGGATAGACCGAATAGGATGCTAGGACTTTCACAGAAGATGTACATAGAGGAAGTACTAAAGAGGTTTAGTATGGAAAACTCTAAGAGGGGATTAATACCCTTCAGACATGGTATTCATCTTTCCAAGAAGATGTGCCCCTAGCACACCTGAGGAAATAGAACGCATGAGCAAGATCCCTTATGCTTCTGCAATAGGGAGCCTCATGTATGCCATGCTATGTACACGACCTGATATAGCCCATGCTGTGAGTGTCACAAGCAGATATCAGTCAAATCCAGGTGAAGAACACTGGACTTCTGTGAAATGTATCCTTAAGTACTTGAGAAGAACTAAGGATATGATGTTGGTCTTTGGTAATGGAGAACTCCAAGTCCAGGGATACACAGACTCGGATTTCATGTCCGATATAGATGATCGAAAGTCGACATCTGGGAGTCTGTTTGTGTGCAATGG
The DNA here is from genome assembly GCA_006176705.1 of Cocos nucifera. Lineage (NCBI taxonomy): Eukaryota > Viridiplantae > Streptophyta > Magnoliopsida > Arecales > Arecaceae > Cocos > Cocos nucifera. Next base: position 6,723 of record QRFJ01003576.1, read on the forward strand.
TGGAGCTGTCAGCTGGAAGAGTTCCAAGCAAACTGTGATAGCAGATTCCACCATGGAAGCAGAATATATCGCTGCATCAGAGGCTGCGAAGGAAGCATTCTGGTACAAGAAGTTTGCTGCAGAAATTGGAGTAATGCCATCAGATGCCATTCCTCTATACTGCGACAACAATGGCGCCATAGCCCTTGCTAAGGAGCCGAGGTCTCACCAGAAATCCAAGCACATTGAGCGGCGATACCACCTCATCCGCGATTACCTTCGAGAAAGGGTTACGTTCGAGGTCAAGAGAGTCAACTCCACAGATAATGTGGCAGACCCACTTACAAAGCCGTTGGGCCAGCAGAAGATCGAAGCCCACCTTGAGAAGATGGGACTTAGACTTGTAGCCAATTGGCTTTAGGACAAGTGGGAGATTGTTAGATATATGTGCCCTAGAAGCCAGAATTGGCTGACACTTGTAATACACTTCTAGGGGCAAAATTATAATTTTGACTATAAATAATAAAATGGGTTATTTTCTATCACATATGTGTATTTAGTGTCTGTGATACATCCTTTGAGTTAATGGTAATGATAATTCATATTTTCAAGAGTTGAAAATTTAAGACATGAATAATCATTATTAACTCATAAAATGCTCCCGACCATAGGATCATCACGAGGATGGTGATTGATCCGGAAGGTTGGTGTACAATCGCTTCTCTTTAGTAGATGAGTCTTGAGTCTACGGTGTGGAGACACCGGAGCGAGAGTACAGGTACTCGTTAGAGAACGAGGGCACTGAGCGTGACCACCTCGAGTAGTCATTAGGAAGTCTACCTTCTCGTCAATGACTGACTCGATGCTGCAGTAGTGTGTCTGGTTCTTTGACCTGAGATGCATCGGCAGTTCACCTTGAGGGTGTTATAGTTTGACTACACCATTACTCGGTCTCCTAGCCATATGGAACCCTGAGGTGTATGTTGGCTATAGCATGTTCATTGTAGGAACTGGATTGCATCAAGATGGAATCTATCTACCTCGGTGGTAGAGGAGTAGCCCTATGATGATCATGAGAATCAAGTCCAGAAGCCCATGGCCATGGCAGAGAGTGAAATAATAGAAAGAGTTTCTATTTAGATTTTCACATTGGACTCGAATCGAATGATTACATCATATGACAGAGACTAGGGTTTGACGAGTTCACCTTAACCCTAATCTGATCGGGGCTCAAGATAGAAGAACTTAATCACACAGGTAGCTGCACCAAGAGGTTCGCATTCAGCTCTGATGGGTTGCCACCATATACTGCTAGGTGTCACTGGTGGATTTTGGGAGCAATTAGAATGATTTAGATGATCGATCATTCTAGCTGTTCGAATCAGAAGAGTTCTGATCCATCGAAAGGAGTTTCGATGATGTCGATGATAGAGATCATGACATATCCCATTACCATACAGAACTGAACCTAACTGGGTCACACAAACAAGGGTTTGAATCTGGTGATCATCAATTGAACTGATCTAGTTCAATTGATCTGAATGAGATTCAATTAGGTTCAAGGAAAATCGTGCTAGCACTCGATTGAACCTAACGTTCTTCTTTTACTATCATAAATAAGTTGTCCTGACTGAGCCAAAGGAGTTTGTGCTCAATCAGAGGCCTTCATATGGTCTGACTGGAGGTTGTCCAAGTCAGAAAAGGTTGTCTTATTTTGAGATAAATTTAAGACATTACCTGCCATTTTTGGTCACCTGCCATTTCTTGTTCCTTTGACTTTGGTCAAAAGTTGACCTTTGATCCTTGGACATCTGACCCATGTGTCATGCACTTATTGGAGAGCTGGTAGGGGCTTGTCCCCCTGCCAGAACCTGGAAAAGAGGGGGCACATGCCTAGGATGGCGTGCGCCCATGGATAGGGATGCCTAGAGTCCCATATGGATGGGACTCCAGGTTGCTTCTTGGATTCAAACTAGGTGACCCTCACCTATAGACTTTGACCAGTCTTAGGCATCACCTTAGGATAAATCTGTGGGTCTCTCATCTGATTGGATTAGGTGATGTCATCCCATCAATCAGATTTAGATCTGATTAAATGAAGCAACGTGATTGGCCGGGCTGATGTGGCACTGCATGGTGCAGCAGGGTCTATATAAAGACCTATCTGTGCCCACTTTTCAGAGACTTCTCTCCTAGCCATGCCCCAAGGCTGCTCCTCTCCCTCTTCCTTGCCACCTTTCTGATCCTCTCTCTCCTCTCCATGCCCAAGGAAGTTGGGCTTTTAGATTAGTGCGATTCAAGCAAGAAAAGGTTGACGAGAAAGGAAGAAGGCAGCACTACTACAGAGATGATTGCTGACCTTCAAAAGGAATTTTGAAGATCCTAAAATCAGATCCAGATCTAATTTTTGGAGATGAGTAAGAGATGGAGAAGATCTCTAAATCCAGCCTGAGTGGATACTGGTAGAGGCCAGACACTTGCATGGCTAGATCTAGAACCTTAAGGCTTCAGCACGATCATCAATGGGTAATCAGATTACCCAAAATCAAGATAAAATTAATTTAGATTTGATTTAATTTAATTTTCTTGATTACCAAATCATAAAATTAGATCTGAAAAATGTTAGATCTGATTAGGGTCTAAGAAAAAATTTTTGAAATATGCTTCTCGATCCAATCAGATTTGAACGAACCTGACCCCGGAAAATCATGATTTTTCCTTCAGATAGGTCCACCTAAAGGTATAGTACCTATTGCGTATAAGTGGATCTTCAAGAGAAAGATATGTGCAGATGAAAATGTAGAGACATTCAAGAATAGGCTGGTGGTGAAAGGGTATCAGGATATCTTTTCATTAATGGCCATCCATCTGCACATTGCTTGCTATTGCAGTAATTTAAATTATAAAATATGGTAGATGGATGTGATAATGGAGTTCATAATTGGATATCTTAAGGAAGATATTTATATGGAATAGTCATTTATTTTCACATCTAGTGATGGTGATCACAAAGGTCTGCAAGCTGCAAAGGTTCATTTGTGGACTTAAGAAAGCATCTCGGAGTTGGAATGCTTGATGTAATCAAATCATTTGGTTTTATCAAGAATGAGGAGAAATCAAATATATTCAAGAAGGTCAGTGGGAGTGTTGTTGTCTTTCTCATATTGTATACGAATGACATCCTTCTGATTGGGAATGATATTTCCATGCTAATATAGGTCAAAGTATGGTTATCTAAAAAATTTTCTATGACTGACCTAGGTAAGGCATCCTTCATTTTGCTTTTTAGGTCTATAGAGATAGACTGAAGAAGATGTTGGGTCTTTCACATAGAGGAGGTGCTGAAGAGGTTCAGCATGGTGAACTCTAAGTCCAGGGGTATGTAGACTCAATCTTTATGTCTGACATAAATGATCGAAAGTTGACATCTCAAAGTTTATTCCCATATACTGGTGGTACTATAAGTTGGAAGAGTTCCAAGAAGATGGTTCCACCTCATCCATGATTACCTCGAGAAGGTCACATCGAGGTTAAGAGAGTCGACTCACAGACCATGCGGTTGACCCAATGATGAAGCCTTTAGGCTCATAGAAGATCCAAGCCCATCTTGAGAAGATGGAACTTAGATTTGTAGCCAATTGACTTTAGGTCAAGTGGGAGTTTATTAGATGTGTGCCCTAGAAGCCAAATTGGCTGACACTTGTTAAATACTTTCTAGATACATTTTTATAATTTTGACTTAAAATTAATTAAAGGATTATTTATTCTATCATATTATATATAAAGCATCTATGATACATCCATTGAGTTAATAGATATGATAACATATATTCTCAAGAGTTGAGAATTTAAGGCATGTGTTATCATAATTAACTCATAAATTACTTTCAATCATAGGATCATCACAAGAATGATGATTGATCCAGAAGATCAGTGTACGATCGCTTTCTTAGGATAGATGAGTCTTTAGTCTACGTTATGGAGACACCAGAGCGAGAGTACAGGTACTTATTAGAGAACGAGGGCACTGAGCATGACTACCTCGAGCAGTTATAAGGGAGCATACCTTCTCATCGATGACTAGCTCAATGCTGCAGTGTGTGTCTAGTTTTTTGACCTGAGGTGCATCGAATGTTCACCTTAAGGGTGTTATAGTTTGACTACACCATAACTCAATCTCCTAGCCATTCAAAATCCTGATGTGTATGTTGGCTATAGCATGTTCATTATAGGAATTAGATTGCATCAAGATGGGATCTATCAACCTCGATAGAGGAAGAGTGATCCTATGATGATCATGAGATTGAGTCATAAAACCCATGGCCATAGTAGTGTGAAATAATAGAAAGAAGTTTCTATTAGAATTTCACATCAAACTCAAATTGAATGATTCATTTATTTGACGTGTGTTGGGTTTGACGAGTTTATCTTAACCATAATTTTGTCGAGGCTCATGATAGAAGAACCCAATCACACAGATAGCTGCATCGAGAGGTTCACTATTTGATTTTGATGGGTTGTCACCATATACTACTAGGTGTCACTGATGGATTTTGGGATCAATTAGAACTATCTTGATGATCGACGATTTTAATTGGATGAATTGAAAGAGTTCTGGTCCATCGAGAGGTATTTTAATAATATCAATGATAGAGATCATGACATGTTCCATTACCATACAGAACTAAACCAAACTGGATCACACAAAGAAAGATTTAGATCTGGATGTCATCAATTGAGCTAACTCAGTTTGATTGATTTGGATTAGATCAAATTTGATTAAAGGAAATCATGCTAGCACATGATTGAGCCTAACGTTCTTTTTCGGTAGTCCTTTTGGGTCATCTCGACTGAGCCAAATTGGATTTAGCTCACCCATGAGCCTTGTATGGGTTTATCCTAGTCTAACTAAAATTTGTTTAGGTTAGAAAAGTCTTGTCCTAACTTGACCTAGGCTTGTCCTAATCCATCAAATGGAAACAGGACAAGACCTGCTAATTTGTGGAACTATTTGGACAAGACTTTTTTGAGAACTCTATAGGGATTTATCTTGATTTGATTGGATCTTGTCCTAGCCTAATCAGGACTTGTCCTAAATCCCATAAGATGGGAATAAGACAAGGATTGTCTTTGCTAGATTAGGGCTTGTCCTAAAATCATGCGTTGAAATTTGGACAAGTCTCTTCCCTAAAATTCTAGATGAATTTTTCTTGATCTAACTGGACCAAGTTTTGGCTTGATCAAGAGTTGTTCTAACATGGTTAGGACTTGACCTAATTCCATTGGATGGTACTTGAAAAATGTTTGTCCAAAATCCCATGAGATGGGAACAGGACAAGGGTCAAATGTTGACCCAGTATGCAGGAAAGAAGATATATGGCGTGCACCCCCTAGAATTTATCTGAGGGCACACGTCCCATTGGGATTTATGTGGAGTTTGTGAGTGCACACCCCTTTATGGCATGCACATCTGATGGATAAGAGAAGGCACCCATTCAAATTTTATTTGACTAGTCAAAGCATTTGAATTTGATTCAAATGTCTAGGGAGATAAGAGTTTGCACCATCTACTCACCTTATCCTTTATTCCATGTCATATTTTTGAGTATTGTGTGACAAAATATAGAAAAAATATGGTGTGGAGCATGGAGATCCTGGAGGAGTCCTGCATATTAAACTTTGACCTGTTCAAAGTTATATGCGAAGGGACTCTTGACTTGCTTTATAAATAGGGCCCTACGCATGCTGTTGTGCATAGAAAATTCTCTATGGCAAAGCTCTGCCAAAATCACCATCTCCATGCCTCCCTCATCTGATCCTCTCCCACTTCTCCTTGGCCAAGAGTTAGGCAAAATCTGCAAGTAAAGATCAAGTCCCGTTAGCATGAAGATTAGTGAGAGATGATGGTGTTCGTGAGATGAACGCATAACCTTTAGAGTTTGTTTTGAAGGCTCTATGGGAAGACATCAGATTTGATCTTTAGAGATCAGATCTAGAAGGAGGAGACTTCTAGATCTAATCTAAGTGGATACCGATGGAGATCGGGCATGTGCACGGCTCAATCAGAATCTTGGATCAATCATTAGATCATCACAATGGATAAACAGTTTATTCGATCAGATGATAATTATTATCACTATTTTTATTTTTATTTTATTTCTAAATTTTAGATCAATCTAATCAGATCTGAGAACTCTCAGATCTGATTAAATCATTAAAAAATTTTAAAATTATTCTACTATAAATCTAATCCGATCAGATGCATCATATGGCAGGAAAAACTCGATTTTTTCTTCATCAGCATCCCTTAGAACATGGCTTATATAGTAGATTGGCCATTGCACTTTCACCTCTTCTTTAACTAAGATTGTTGTAAGGGCTGCTGGGGAGACCACCAGGTATAAAATTAGTTCTTCTTCAGGTTTGAGTTTTGCCAGCAGGGGAGGTGAGCTGATGTAGTTCTTTAATTCTTCAAATAACCATTGACATTCAGTGGTGCAGTAGAAGTTTTTTGGCTATTTAAGAACTTGGAAGAAGGACATGCATCGCTCGATCGATCTCAAGATGAAGCAGTTCAAGGCCGCCACCTTTTTTGTTAAGTGCTGAACTTCTTTTATTAATTTTGGGACAGTCATTTCTTGAATGGCCCGAATCTTCTCCGAATTTGCTTCGATTCCATGCCTCGATACCATGAACCCCAGGAACTTTCCCAAGGTTATGCCAAAAGTGCACTTAGTTGGGTTCAACTTCATCTTGTATCTCTAGAGGACACTAAAAGTCTCCTCAAGGTGGGTTATATGATTTATTGAGGTTCGACTCTTGACAAAAATGTCATCTACATAAACCTTCATGTTACGATTGATCTGCTCCTTGAAGATCTTATTCACTAGGCACCGGTAGGTTGCTCCTGCATTTTTAAGCCTAAAGAGCATAACCCTATAATAATAAAGACCATGGTCAGTAATAAAAGTAGTCTTCCCTTCATCTTCTGGTGCCATCTAGATTTGGTTATAGTCAGAAAAGGCATCCATGAAAGTGAGGAGCTCATGGCCTGAAGTTGCATCCACTAGTTGATCAATTCTAGGCAAGAGGTAGCTATCTTTTGGATAGACTTTATTCAACTTTTTAAAATCTATACACATTCTTCACTTGCCATTTGCCTTTTTGACAAGGACTATAATGGAAACCTAGTTTGGATAAGAGACTTTTTGGATGAATCCAGTCTTGAGGAGCTTGTCAACTTCTTTTGTAATTACCTTCTGTCTCTCTGGGGCATAGCTTCACATCTTTTCTTTCATTGATCGATGTTTGGGTCAATGGCCAGACGATGTTCTATAACTTCAGCATCAATTCTGGGCATGTCTGTGGGGATCCAAGCAAAAACATCTACATTTCTCCATAGGAATTCGATGAGTTACTCTCATACCTCTTCTCCCATATTAGAGCCAATCTACACCATGTGCTCTTTGTTTCCATCATTCAAGGAGATCGAGAAAAGATCTTCCATGGGTTCTCCCCATTCTTTAGTAAGGTCATCCCAGGCATCTAGCCCGTTAATTGGGCAAGGTTCTAATTGTTCATCCCTTTGCAAAGTGATTGAGTAGCAATGTTTTGCCAAAGCTTAATCTCCTCTGACCTATTCGATCCCATAGCTCATTGGAAACTTCATCTTCAAATAGTAGGTCGACACTATCCGAAGTGCATTTAGATTAGGTCGGCCAAGAATTATGTTATAAGTAGATGGAGCTCTTACTACCAAAAAATCCATCTACGCCCTAAATTATCTTGGGTACTACCCTGCTGCCATAGTTAACGTTATTATCCCTTCAACTAGTACTGCATCACCAGTGAAGCCAACCAGTGGGGTACTCATTGGTCCAAGCTGGTCATTAGATAAAGACATTTTGGAGAAAGCATCATAAAATAAGACATCGATCGAACTTTCATTATCGATAAGGATGTGGCATACATCATAGTCTGTAATATTTGAAAAAACTACACCCACGTCATTGTTCGAAAATTAAACTTCTTATGCATCTTCTTCAATAAAAGTAATGGATTCTTCAGTCTTCTATCTTTTAGCCGACCCCTTAGATCAGCCGGCCTCCTTCCACCGAAGTACCCCAGAGATAGAATTAATGATGCCCAGTGGGGGTCGATCTCCATACTGCTCTTCCCTCCTGGGTTGTTCTAATTATGGTAGTGCTCTCGGGCACTCCTTCCTTGCCTTAGGTTGATGTCATAGAAATCGACCAAGTCGGCCTCGTCTAATGAGCTTCTCGATCTCATCTTGGAGCTAAGTATATTCTTCGGTATCATGATCGTGGTCACAATGGTAGAGCCAGTATTTATTTGGATTGCACTTGCTAGGATGAGTGTGCATCCTCTCAGGCCTCGATAGCTGCTCCTTAATCTCCATTTGTACTTAAGTTTTTGGAGCATTGAGAGAGACATAGTAATGAAATCTTCTAGGAAGAGTTTCATCATGCCCTTCTATCAGGACTCTTTGGTCGATGAGCTTGGCGGAGAGTCTGGGCTCGTCTGTGCTCAAGAGGGGTCCGAGAGTATGGTCGAACTTTACTTAACTTTTCTTCAAGTGCGGTCTTACTAGATTCACCCACCTGTCGCTTTCTCATGGCTTCATCATCCTTGTCCTTGAAGGTCTATTCCACCTAGGCATAACCATCAGTCCGAGCTAACATATCAGCAAAATTTTTAGAGTATTTTCTTTTCAAAGAGGATAGAATGTCATTCTTCTAAAGATCATCTTTTAGTGCGGCCATAGCAATTGATTGATCCAAATTTTAGACCTTCAGGACAGTGGCATTGAAGCAGTTGATGTAAGCCTGGATGGACTCTCATTCCTTCTACTTGATGTTGATGAGGGAGTCTGAACCTCACCTAGGATGTCAGTTGCTAACAAAATAAGCCACAAACTGATGGCTCATTTGATCAAAGGAGAAGATCATACCTGACTTCAACATCGAGTATCAATTTTTTACTACTCCACTCAGAGTAGATAGGAAGGCTTGGCACAAGATGGCATCTGGTGCGCCATGGAGTAGCATCATGATTCGAAAGGCCTCTAGATGGTTGATCGGATCAGTGGTCCCATCATAGTACCTCGAATTGAGGGAGCTTGAAGTTTGGTAGGGCAGACTCCTGCATGATTTGCTGGGAGAAAAGAGGGTCAATGTAGATGTTGTCATGGTGAACCGGAGCGATATAGCGGAGCTCCTCAATCTGCTTGTCCATGTCCTAAAGCTTCTGATCGAGAGCATCATCTCAATCATGAGTTTTAGATGGTTTTCAACTGTAGATGGGGAAGGTCTCTTCGAGAGAACAATCATGACTGGAATTGGGATCTTTCGCTCTCTATTTTCCTTTTCTAGGAGTAACGGGTCTACTAACCTAAGTATGCCTTCTTAGGGCTGGTTCATGAAATCCCTGTAGGGTTTTTTTGGCTAGGCCACTGCCGGGGGTTGCTGCATGGCCTGCACCATTTTGGTGAGGTCCCAAATCTATTACACCAGTAGGTTAAACTGCTTTAGATCCACCATGACCGTCAGTGGAGGAGGTTGTGGTGCCGATGATGGTGTTGGAGCTGGCGGATCTGGCTTAGATCTAGTGGTGGAGGTGATGGATCGTTGGATGGTTGTCTTCTTTGGCGGCATCTCTGGAGCAGAAAAAGATCAAACGAATGAAAGATTAAAGGAAGAAAGCAAATGAGATCGACTGAGCACTCCTTTTAGAACATGGGCTTAGGACCCTTTCTCTAGCTCCAATCCTATTGGTGCAGAATTTGGTTAACGCCAGACTATACTAGAGCTGGAGAAGATGAGGTTATCATCGATGACCTATAAAATAAAGTTTTGATCGGAGTCAAAGGTGGTGGCTCTGGCAGGATCCTCCGATGATCGAGTAAGATCTTCTAGCCAATAGAAATGGAGTACTCAAGGAAATTGAAATAGAGTTTTGAGCTTAAGAAAAAAATAAATCTAGAGGATTCTTTATATAGGCAGAGCATGTAATAAACCGATGGTGACAGTTATAAATGCCTGGTAGTGAGCCATTTGGGATCTTATAGAGTTTGTTATAGGAGGATAGTGTCCATTGTCATGACATGCCAGTCTATTGGGATTCAATAGTTGAAGTTCGGATGGAGCAGCAATTGGCAATGAAGAGCATCATAACAATTTTGGAGAAGTTCGGACTTCTTTGAGGTTTGTTTGCCTTAAGCTGGGAGCTCAAATCTGTGTAGAGGATAAGGTCCTTCTAGGTGATAGTAAGAAATTCGGTGGGAGGGAGCCTGCTTGGGCGACTGAAAGGAGTTCGACCGAAGAAAGTACAATCAGAGGGAGCCTGCTTGGGTGACTGAAAGGAGTCCATTTGGAAGAGGATCAGTTGAAAGAAGCTTGCCTGCTGACTGAAGGAGATCATCCAGAAGGAAATCCTTTAAGCAACTACCAAAAGTTTTCTTGGAAGTCTCAAGGTAGCTGGCCAGCGATCAATTTTGGGATAAGAAATCCTACTCGTACAAGGTTCCAAGCACCATGATCCACTATCTATGGTAAAGCATTGAAGTTCACTTTAGGAGAAGCTCAACCAATTTGTGGCTCTTGCCATGAGGTCCAGTCTGCGATGAAGAAATTCAGCCTGAGGGGGATTTGGTTAGATGGAGATTTTATTGGCTTCAAGGTCGGTCGGGCTAGGTTATGCAGGAGTTGAATGTTTAGCCAGCTGCTTATGCGATTGGCTTCACTATTCTAGTTCATCCAAAAAGAAGTACTACTGGAGCTAGTCACTTATAATTAAGAAACTCAGCTGCTCTCACAATCTACCACTAAACTTGTCTTGGGCGAGGTCCACAGCAAGCTATGAGTTCAGGAGTTACTCATGTAGCCTAGAAGATCGGTTGATGGATTGAAGATCGACTGCCGTATGATCATCCTGGGACTAGACTCCAGGCCTAACTTTGGTAGGAGCGGGTTCGACCCCAACACAATCTATGGGGTACACATCCACAGATGAATCCAAAGTGTGCAATCTTCAGAGATCTATTTATTGATTGAAGTAGGCATCTTGGAGTTAGAACATGCATTTTGATAAGGTGATCAAAATGTATGGCTTCATTAAGAACAGAGAAGAGCCCTACATCTACAAATGAAACAATGGTCCAGTAGTAGTATTTCTTGTCTTGTACGTGGATGACATTCTCTTAATCGAGAATGACATCCTCACACTGTAGGGAATAAAAGTTTGGTTGTCATCTTAATTCTCCATGATGGACTTCGATGAAGCATCCTACATCCTAGGGATGAAGTTCTATAGGGATAGATCTAAAAGGATGCTTGGATTATCCCAGTCCATGCACATAGATACTGTGTTGAAAAGGTTTAGCATGAAAAATTTCAAAAGGGCTATCTCTCGATAGGCCATGAAATTTCTCTCTAAGAAGGATTGTCCAACAACTCTTAAAGAGAGATCATATGAGTAGAGTCCCATATGCTTCGACAGTGGGATCTATAATGTACGCTATGACATGTATGAGACCAAACGTGGCATAGTCACTATGAATAGTGAGTAGATATCAATCTGATCCTAGAGAAAATTACTGAAATGTGGTTAAAACCATCCTTAAGTATTTAAGAAATACTAAGAGCCAAAGGTTGTTTTATGATGAGTCATATCTAAAACTTATGAGGTTTATAAACTCCAGCTTTTAATCTGACAAGGATGACGGTAGAAGCATGTTGGGATATATCTTTACTCTGAATGGTGGAGCCATCTGCTGGAAGAGTTTCAAGCAGTATATACTATGGCAGACTCTATTTGCGAAGCAGAGTACATCGCAGCATCAGACGCCATGAAGGAAGCTATGTGGCTGAGGAAGTTTATCATCGAGCTTGGAGTAGCACCCTCTCTTAATGGCCTGGTCTTGCTCTACTATGATAGTACTAGTGTGTTGAGAAAAGTTCCTTGAATTCTCTTATGATAAGCCCACAAGAAGGTTCAGGATGATGAATGAAGTCCAACGAGCCCAAGAGCAGTCCAAATGGAGTCTAGACGGAGAAGATACGTGCCAAAGAAGGTTAGAACAGGATAGCCGGCCCTTGGGCCCACCAGCAGCACAGGCCGACAGTGGCGTGGCCCAAATCGGTAGCACATGGTGGTGTTGGGCCAACCACATGTTGGGTCGGCTAGGCATGTGAGCATGCACGGGGGGCACGCATGGGCTGCGTGGGAGCAGGCCGTGCAGGCACCCAACCCATGCGGTGGAGCATGGTCCACTATGGACTGCTGACTCATGGGCGCCCATGTGGGCCACCCAGCCATTTTTCTTTGCATTTCATGCAATCCACGGCATTATTTCATGGGCCTATCACGATCCGATGGCTCAAGAAGGAGCCAGTTGTGATTGAAGGGTTGGAACTTAATCAGAGCTTGATTAGGACTGTGATGCATGATTCGATGGCCTAGGAGGGAGACAATCATGATCGAATGGTTCAGATGTGATCTCGAGTGTGATTAGGATTGGGTTTCCTACTAAAATACTATTTTTAGATTTCTGGAGTCTATATAACTCTGATTGATAAACCATTTGTTGCCTTGGAAAGTTGGTGATGTCCTAGAGGTGCTAAGAACTTCTTAAGAGATTTCGGAGAGCTTTTATAAGATTTTTGGACTTCTTATTGACTTGTATAAAGATTAAGTGGTAAGTTTCTCTTGTATTGTTTGGTTTTCTTTCTCTCATAGTGAAGTTTGCATGCCTTATGAAGATAGACCTTGGTCTAATCCACGTATACTTGATTGTTTGCTCTCTTCTCTTGTATTCTTCTTTCTTTCTCTTGTAGTATCTATACGTGATCGAGTGCAATGCAAATAGTATCGATAAAATCTTGAGGTTGTGATGTCCTGACTAGACTCCATAATAATTGATATCAGAATGAGTTGATATCCCCTAACAATTGGTATCAGAGCTAGATGATACCAGTGCATGTGGTTGCCCAGATCATGATAGTGTTGATCAAGATCAAAGAAGATAGAGAAGATAAGGACAATCAAGGTGGAGATCAGCTAGTTCGATGGAAAGATTAATTTTTTCTTATGGCAAGCGAGGGTAAAGGATGGTTAGTACCATCCGTATGTTTGATCAATGCTCTTTTGAATGAGTGAAAGCCGGACAGCATAGAGGAGAGAACCTAGGAGCGGCTATAGATACAGATGGTTAGTACCATTCGTATGTACCGGATGGATAAGGTGGTGATCTATGTACTTGGTGAGACTTTTTCGATGGTGCTATGGTTGAAGCTCGAGGAGCTATACATGGCAAAGTCCCTCACCAACACCCTCTTTCTTTAGAGATAGTTCTTCCAACTATGGATGATTGAGGGACAGAGCATGCAGGAGCATCTCAGCCACTTTCAGAAGATTCTCACCGATCTTCTCTATGTCGATGAGAAGGTTGAAGAGAAGATTCGAGTGTTTGTCTTGCCAGCATTGCTTTCCCTTTCGTATGAGTCCTTGGTGATTGCTCTTCTAGTGGGAAAGAGCACCATCAAGATAGACGAGGTCACTGCAGTGATTCTCTAGAATGAGATTCTTAGGAGGGAGAACCCAGCTTCAAGCTTAGATGGTGGCTGCTCAGCTTTGACGATTTCTAAAGGAGTAGGTGGCAGTAGATGGAGCAATAGAGGATCATGAGGAGGACGATCTTGGTCCAAGATGAGGGACCCTAGCAAGAGCAGATGGTACCAATGCGATGAGTTAGGGCATCGTGTCAGAGATTGCCCGTAGCTCAAGGATCAAATGAGGTCTACTATAGTGATGGCTAGTAGTGAGTCAGAGGATGATATTCTAGAGATATTTGATGAGGTATCAACTTCTTTCTAATAGTAGATTTTAGATTTTGCAAGCACATATCATGTTTGTTGCAGTGAGGAGCAGTTTGACTCCCTAGAAAGCTATGAGGGCATTATTTATCTATCGGATGGATCAAGTTGTGCGATTAGAGGCTTCAGGATGGTCAGCTAGAGGACACATGATGGTGTAGTGAGAAGATTAGGGGAGGTCCGATATATATTTAATTTCAGATGGAATCTTATCTCACTAAGCAGACTGGATTCAAATGACTACAGGTTAGTAGCTGGTGATGGAATCCTGAAGGTCATACACGGTGATAGGGTGATATTGGAGGGGAAGAATAGGATGAGAGGACATTATTATCTAGTAGAGAGCCTAGTGCGAGGTGAAGCTTTAGAAGCTAGAGAGAGTCCAGTGCGAGGTGGAGCTCTAGGTGGAGGTAGATCGGGCACGAGATGGAAGACTCGAAAGGATGAGAGACGACGTCGTAGAGTGAAGTTCCTATTATCATAGGAGACTTTCTTGAGAAGGTCTTTAGTTAGAGTGGACACAGCCATTAATGAAGGTGGGATCAAGCGGCCTGGCTTGACTCCCACGTTTGCCCATCCATGAGACAGTAGGCATGCCCTACGGCATGGGGGCGAGATGGATCATAGGCTCTCAAAAATAGATGAATGCTGAATATCGAGTGTAGATAAAGATTGTTAAGAAAAGCACCATGAATTCTACTATAATAAGTCTACAGCAAGATCCAGGATGATGAACGGAGTCCAACGAGCCCAAGAATAGCCAAAACAAAGTTCAGATAGACAAGATACGTGCGAAAGAAGGTCAGAGCAGGGTAGCCAGCCCTTGAGCCCACCAAAGGGGCCCATCGACAGCGTCGGCCGATGATAGCATGGCCCAAACAGGCAGGGCATGGTGGTGCTAGGACAACTACATGCCGATCATGCGGAAGTAGGCCATGCGGGTGCCCAGCCCATGCGGTGGAGCACGGTCTACCATGGACCGCCGGCTCATGGGCGCCAGCATGGGCCACCAGATCATTTTTCTTTGCATTTCGCACGGTCCATGGCACTATTTTATAGATCGATCATGATACGATGACTTAGGGAGGAGCTGAAGGGAAATCCTGATTTCCCGGTCCAGGTTCGTCCAGATCTGATTAGATCAAGAGATATATTTCAAAAATTTTCTCTTGATCTCAATCAGATCTTGATATGTTTCAGATCTGATTCTTATTATTTTAATAAATAAAATAAAATAAGATAAATTAAATCAAATTTAATTTACCTGATTTGGGTAATCCTATTACCCTGTAGATGATCCTGATTGCAGCGGAAGGTTCTGGATCTAAGCCACGCAAGCGCCAGGACTCTACCGATATCCACTCGAGTTGGATCTGGAGATCCTCTTCTTCTCTATCATACCTCCAAAAATCAGATCTGGAGGATCTTCAAAACTCTTTTGAAGATCTGCAGTCGTCCTTTTGCAGCAGCGCAGCCTTCTTGCTTTTGATCGCCTTTCCTTGATCTGAATCGCACCAACCTAAGTCCAAAACTCTTTTGGACGTGGAGAGCAAGGGGAGAAGAGATTATGGCATGGAGAAGGAGGGGAGAGGCAGCCTTGGGGCGTGTCTAATTGCATTAGAATTAGGGTTGGGCGCAGGGTCTTATTTATAGACCTCTTGTGATCCAACTCCTCTTCCTCTCAACCAATCACAACCCTTTGTGAAATCAGATCTAAATCTGATTGGTTGGAATAGAGACCCCTGGATTCCTCCTTAGAGGGCGCCTAAGACCAGTCAAACTGGATTCTTAGTAGAACTCTGATTGGAATCCAAAAGGGAGGTGGAGTCCTTGTCCAACAAGGACTCCTAGGCGCCTCCTACTTGGGCTCACGCCACCCTTGGCGTGCGCCCTTCTCCTTGCCAGGTTCTGGCAGGGGGACAGGCCCCCACCAGCTCTCCAATAGGTGCATGACATGTGGTCAAAAGTCAAAGGGTCAATGGTCAATGTTTGACCAGTCAAAGGTAGACTTTTGACCAAAGTCAAAGAACAAGAAATGGCAGGTGACCAAAAATGGCAGGTAATGTCTTACAAATAAGACAACCTATTCTGACTTGGACAACCTCCAGTCAGACCATATGAAGGCCTCTGATTGAGCACAAACTCCTTTGGCTCAGTCAGGACAACTTATTTATGATAGTAAAAGAAGAACGTTAGGTTCAATCGAGTGCTAGCACGATTTCCTTGAACCTAATTGAATCTCATTCAGATCAATTGAACTAGATCAGTTCAATTGATGATCACCAGATTCAAACCCTTGTTTGTGTGACCCAGTTAGGTTCAGTTCTGTATGGTAATGGGATATGTCATGATCTCTATCATAGACATCATCGAAACTCCTTTTCGATGGATCAGAACTCTTCTGATTCGAACAGCTAGAATGATCGATCATCTAAATCATTCTAATTGCTCCCAAAATCCACCAGTGACACCTAGCAGTATATGGTGGCAACCCATCAGAGCTGAATGCGAACCTCTTGGTGCAGCTACCTGTGTGATTCAGTTCTTCTATCTTGAGCCCCGATCAGATTAGGGTTAAGGTGAACTTCGTCAAACCCTAGTCTCTGTCATATGATATAATCATTCGATTCGAGTCCAATGTGAAAACCTAAATAGAAACTCTTTCTATTATTTCACTCTGCCATGGCCATGGGCTTCAGGACTTGATTCTCATGATTCATCATAGGGCTGCTCCTCTACCACCGAGGTAGATAGATCCCATCTTGATGCAATCCAGTTCCTACAATGAACATGCTATAGCCAACATACACCTCAGGGTTCCATATGGCTAGGAGACCGAGTAATGGTGTAGTCAAACTATAACACCCTCAAGGTGAACTGCCGATGCATCTCAGGTCAAAGAACCAGACACACTACTGCAGCATCGAGTCAGTCATTGACGAGAAGGTAGACTTCCTAATGACTACTCGAGGTGGTCACGCTCAGTGCCCTCGTTCTCTAACGAGTACCTGTACTCTCGCTCCGGTGTCTCCACACCGTAGACTCAAGACTCATCTACTAAGGAGAAGCGATCGTTCACCAACCTTCCGAATCAATCACCATCCTCGTGATGATCCTATGGTCGGGAGCTGTTTATGAGTTAATAATGATTATTCATGTCTTAAATTTTCAACTCTTGAAAATATGAATTATCATTACCATTAACTCAAAGGATGTATCACAGACACTAAATACACAGGTGTGATAGAAAATAACCCATTTCATTAATTATAGTCAAAATTATAATTTTGCCCCTAGAAGTGTATTATAAGTGTCAGCCAATTCTGGCTTCTAGGGCACATATATCTAACAATCTCCCACTTGTCCTAAAGCCAAGTGCATTCACGTAAGGTTAGACTCAATAACGAGCATACCTCCAGAAGGACCTTCCTTCTTGTTCTTCAGGGTGGCCAGGTAAGTAGGGCAGTTCCGCTTTCAATGGCCGTCGCTGTTGTAATGGAAACACTTTCCTTTGCCATCGACCTTCTTCTTTGATTCTGCCTTCTTCTTCTTTGATCCTTCTACCTTTTGCTTTTTCACAGACTTCTTTTTCTTTCCATAAGACTTTTTTTTGGAAGAAGTCCGTTCCATAGCAAGAACTGAGCCTTTAGAACCTTTCATAGAAAGCTCAGCGGTAACCAGCATATTCATCAACTCGGCCAAGGAATTTTGAAGTTTATGCATGTGGTAATTCATGATGAATTGCCCATATGCATCAGTCAAGGATTGCAGAATAATATCATTCTGCAGTCCAAGTCCAACTTCACACCGAGCTTCTCAAGCTCTTCCATGTCCTTGATCATTGTCAGACAGTGATCTTGGACTGACTGCCCATCACGCATCTTAGCCTTAAAAAGTCATTTCGTGACTTGATATTTGGCTGCGCGACTCTGTTCACCAAACATCTCCTGCAGGTGAGCCAACATTTGGCGAGCAGTCCCGATATCTTCATGTTGGCGCTGGAGCTCATCAGACATCGAGCCCAACATGTAGTATCTGGCCTTATTGTCTTCGTCAATCCATTTTTCCAGAGACGCTCTCTGTTCAGTGGATGGACGAGCTGGTAAGGTGGGAGGGTCCTGGTCCAAAACATGTGTTAACTTCTCTGAACCCAAAACAATTTTGTAGTTCCTGAGCCAATCTTTATAATTGGGTCCAGTCAGTCTATGTGTGTCTAGGATACGTGCCAGTGGGTTGGACGCAGACATTTTCCTGTAGAGAGTCAAAGATTCTAGTTAGATACTGTAATTTTGACTTGACCAATTTGTTTAGGGATTTTATTTTTAAACAAATTAGCTCCCACTATTTTCTCGGATCCCTACACTCCCTCTGTAGAGATGCGAAAATCTCCGCGATTGATGATTTCTAGTGGGTGGTGCGGTCTCACCAACTGACTCATCACCTCACCTAACAGTTATTGGTGATGGGTTAGCCAATGAGTGAACAACTCTTGTTCAATGATTCTCTAATCATGGTGCACCCAAACTTGGTCTCTAATTCATGAATCTCACCGTATCCGGAATATTGATCCACTCCTTAGTTAAGTCAGACCCACCATTTGCATAGACTGGGTTCCTAATTGGGTCTCTCACCGTATCCGGAATATTGAGCCCAACTCATCCTCCAGCCCATAGCATCCAATGCCTAATAGACATGGTTGCGTCTTCCCGGTGCAACTGAGCCACTGTATCCAGCCGAGAACAATCAACCCCGGGAAGGGCCCGCACGTCTACAATGGTGGAAGACCTCAGACTTAATCTTTTCTTAGGGAGAATTGATTCAGGTCTCATTAAACTAGACTTGGCTTAGTCATAACAATTATGACTAACCTAGTGGCATGGGTCAGCTCGGATTATTGACCACCTCAGATCAGAACTGTGTCAACAGATATGGCCAGGTAAGTGAGACCGGTGGAAGGAATATGCCGTTAACTCGCACAAGAACGCATTCAGGTCGAGTAGCTTCCAATTAAAAACCAGTCGGTCGTCTGTGCCAAACTTACCTTAGACACCAAATTGTTGAGTCAGAACCAATTGGGTTAGCCTACAATCCAGACTCTAACCTCTGAGCCTAATTAGGTCTTGCTTGATCGTGACTCGATCTTGACCCAGACTTAATCCTATTAGGCTGGTCAATTTAAGCATTGTTGATCCCATCTAACCAACTCTTGATTCGGTTTGATCAACCGCTTAGACCTAATTGAGCTACCCAAGCCCGAACCCAGTATTATGAATATGTCTTAGATCTGAAATTCTCAATTTTAGACCTAATTAATATTCCATAAACTTAATTCTTAATTAAGTTGGGTTCATAAACAAAATATGCACAATAAATCCTAGGGTTTCAGGATCTAGGGTTTTGCAGAAAGTAAGTTTTGGGTTTCTGATTAAGGACGAACACGCAGCACCCCTACACGTCATAAGAACACCCCATCGAATGGGAAGAGAGGGCCTTTAAACCCTTCTTCGTTCTTATGACCGGACGGCCAAGAGGAACGCCTTAATCAGGAACATGTAAATCTACAAAACAGTTATAGATCTATATCATATATCTCATATACAAATTTAGATCTAATCAAGGCATATTTTGCATACATCTCATGTATCAAATCATGCATGTTTTCAGATCTAAATTATCACATAATAATCTAAAAAATTAGATTTAAATTGATCTAATCAAAATAAATTCTAATCTAGACAATTATGTAGAACTATTCTACAACTAGTCTAGTCATGCATCTATCATATCTCATATGATATTTAAAATTAAATAATTTTTATTTGCTGTTTATCAGATGTTATTATAACACTTATAATATCAGAAAATAGTAAATAAGAAGATCTAAAATATGATTTAATCAGATTAAATCAAAGACATGCAAAACTATTCTATAGAACTATTCTATTCTAGAACTAGTCATGCATATCTTCATGTTCTTAGATCCAAATCATTTAATTTTAATTTTTCTGATTTCAGATCTGATCACATCTCATGTGACATCTGAAATCACTTTATTTTCTAATTAAAATAAAATTAAAATCAGATCTAAACAATTTTAGAACCATGGCTCTGATACCAGTTGAAGGGAAATCCTGATTTCCCGGTCCAGGTTCGTCCAGATCTGATTAGATCAAGAGATATATTTCAAAAATTTTCTCTTGATCTCAATCAGATCTTGATATGTTTCAGATCTGATTCTTATTATTTTAATAAATAAAATAAAATAAGATAAATTAAATCAAATTTAATTTACCTGATTTGGGTAATCCTATTACCCTGTAGATGATCCTGATTGCAGCGGAAGGTTCTGGATCTTAGCCACGCAAGCGCCTGGCCTCTACCGGTATCCACTTCGGGTTGGATCTGGAGATCCTCTTCTTCTCTATCACACCTCCAAAAATCAGATCTGGATCTGATCTGGAGGATCTTCAAAACTCTTTTGAAGATCTGCAGTCGTCCTTTTGCAGCAGCGCAGCCTTCTTGCTTTTGATCGCCTTTCCTTGATCTGAATCGCACCAACCTAAGTCCAAAACTCTTTTGGACGTGGAGAGCAAGGGGAGAAGAGACTATGGCATGGAGAAGGAGGGGAGAGGCAGCCTTGGGGCGTGGGTCTTTCAAATTGCATTAGGAATTAGGGTTGGGCGCAGGGTCTTATTTATAGACCTCTTGTGATCCAACTCCTCTTCCTCTCAACCAATCACAACCCTTTGTGAAATCAGATCTAAATCTGATTGGTTGGAATAGAGACCCCTGGATTCCTCCTTAGAGGGCGCCTAAGACCAGTCAAACTGGATTCTTAGTAGAACTCTGATTGGAATCCAAAAGGGAGGTGGAGTCCTTGTCCAACAAGGACTCCTAGGCGCCTCCTACTTGGGCTCACGCCACCCTTGGCGTGCGCCCTTCTCCTTGCCAGGTTCTGGCAGGGGGACAGGCCCCCACCAGCTCTCCAATAGGTGCATGACATGTGGTCAAAAGTCAAAGGGTCAATGGTCAACATTTGACCAGTCAAAGGTAGACTTTTGACCAAAGTCAAAGAACAAGAAATGGCAGGTGACCAAAAATGGCAGGTAATGTCTTACAAATAAGACAACCTATTCTGACTTGGACAACCTCCAGTCAGACCATATGAAGGCCTCTGATTGAGAAAATCCGTTTGGCTCAGTCAGGTAACTTATTTATGATAGTAAAGAAGAACGTTAGGTTTCAATCCGAGTTGCTAGCACCGATTTTCTTGAACCTAATTGAATTCATTCAGATCAATTGAACTAGATCAGTTCAATTGAATGATCACGATTCAACCCTTATTTGTGTGACCCCAGTTAGGTTCAGTTCTGTAGTGGTAATGGGATATGTTCATGATCTCTATATATAGACATCATCGAAACTTCCTTTCGTGGATCAGAACTCTTCTATTCGAACAGAATAGAATGATCGATCATCTAAATCATTCTAATTGATCCCAAATCCACCAGTGACACCTAGCAGTATATAGGTGGCAACCCATCAGAGCTGAATGCGAAATCTTGGTGCAGCTACCTATGTGATTCAAATTCTCTATCTTTGAGCCCCGATCAGATTAGGGTTAAGGTAAACTCGTCAAACCTAGTCTTGCATATATAATTAATTCATAACGTTCGATCTAATGGTGAAAACCTAAATAGAAAAACTTCTTTCATTATTATTTCACATTTGCCATGGCCATGGGCTTCAGGACTTCGATTCTCATGATTATCATAGGGCTGCTCCTCTACCACCGAGGTAGATAGATCCCATCTTGATGCAATCCAGTCCTACAATGAACATGCTATAGCCAATATAACCTCAGGGTTCATATGGCAGCGAGGAGAGATCGTAGTAATGTGTAGTCAAACTGTAACAACCTTCAAGGTAAACCTTACGATATCCAGGTCATAAGAGACAGGGCACACACTGCATAGCAATCGAGTTCAGTCATTGATGAGAAAGGGTTTACTTAAACCAAGACTATCGAGTGGTCACGCTGCAAAAAGTAGCCGTTCGTCTCTTAACGGTAGTTAGTACCGTGTACTCATCGCTCCGGTTTCCCACACCGGTTAGATCAAGACTATTTACTTAAGGAGCGATCGTACACCAAAACTTCGGGGATTAATCTACCTCCTGTTTTTAGTTGATCCTATGGTCGGGGAGCTGTTATGAGAGTTATAATGGATTATCTCAGTCTAATTTTTCAAATCTTGGAACATATTAAATTATCCTGTTGATTATACCATTAACTCAATTGGATGGTTCACAGGGACACTAAATACACAGGTGTTGATAGAAATAACTCCACTTTTCATTAAGTTATAGTTCAAAAATTACTCATATATTTTAGCACCTAGAAGATGTTTATACTTAGAAGTGTAAGCAATCTGGGTTCTAGGGACACATATATCTAACAGTGTGCCTGTCATTGATTGAATGGCTGTCTATGGACTTTAATCAAGCCCGTTCGAGAATATGGGATAATTTGCGTATGTGCCTAGGAGGTGGATGTTATGATTGACTAGGTCGTTCAGTATGCGCTCGAGTCATGGATTGATTATATGTGGTTCCTATTGATCCATTTGATTTTGGATTTCTTGGAGTCGTATATAACTTCGTAGTATGGATGAAACGTTTAATTGCATTAAAAAGTTGGACATTTGGAGGTATTAGAAGGCTTCTTCAGAAAATATATGTAGAGAGCTTTTTATAAGATTTTTGGAGCTTTCTTATGTATAAATTGTTACAGGTTGGTGATATAAGTTTCTTTAGCAGTTGTGATTGTTTTTCTCTTTTTCTGCCATATTTGAAGTATCATGCTATATGTATGGTAGACTTGGTCTAATCCATTGCTCATACTTTGATTTGTTTTGCTCTTAATATTGTATTTATTCTTTGTTTTCTCTTTATGGTTACCGATTAGTTGATGATGTAAGTGTAATGAGATATTACCGACTAAGGTCTTGAGATGTGTAATGTGTCCTATACACAGACTTCCACACCATAAATCAGATTCAGAGCTGGTTGATGTCTTCCCAACTTATTGTATTGCTCAGGCAAAGGAACAAAGGATAACCAATTAGATTGACAAAGCACATAATCATTACACCGCTTCCACCTAGGTCCAAAGATCTGTGATCTAAGATACGGATCGACTTCTAGGAAGTCCATGAGAGATAGAAGAACTTGGGGACCCTTCGACAAACCTTGATGATAAGGAGTTGAGCAACCAGTCCGAAGATGGAGTATTAGATATATGTGTGAGTGGGCTTTGGATAAGGGGGAGTTGTGAATAATTTCCCATGTCGAATCATCAGCTTTTGATGATTAGTATATTATAATTATAATTAATTATTAATTAATTAAAATATATTTTTGATTATTTTTATCATAAGTTTTTTTCTTCTAATGATATCCTTATTTGATAAAGTTAGTTAGCCATTTTGATTTTGAATAAGGAAGCAATTTTTCAGTAGGTCCTTGTAAATTATTCATGACCAATGATAGTGTTTTAATGGAGTTGATATATTACCAAGCTAGTAGATCATTGCGGATATAGCAATGTGGTGGTTATCTTTATAACAAGGAGTGTGGAGATACTTGGTTATAGGCTATAGATGAATGTGAGAGTATATCATCATGAAATGACCAACTTCAGGCAGGTCTTATTATCGAGAAGTCTACTTGATGGGAATTGATGGTAAAGTGTTCCTTGTGACACAGAGATCAATCCTCATGTGATGCAAGCAACTGACTATATTTTTTCCGGTACCAACTAAACTATTTTTAAATTCAGTGATAATAGAAGCGATTTTTGGGTACAATCAAGTACTGCCAATATCGGGTGTGATTCAGAGATGGGTTTGACCACCTCAAGATGTAGAAATGAATGTATCACTAATTTTATTCATAGCAACTTTAAGCAGATATCCATGTGAGATGGATTTTAGATTATTATATAATACATGTAGATTAGCTTTGCATATGAGTGGATAGTGAACGTTCTAAGGTGATCCAAGAAGCATTTTGATCAAGGAGATAAATTATATGAAAAACTATATCCCATGGGTTTAAAGATATTGTGTCTACACATTCGAAACTATTGACCATCGGGTACCATGCTTGTATGGTCACTTTGATTAGTATAGAAATTTTATTTACCGTTTATGACTAGTCTCAGGAATATGTGATTCATAGACCTTATGATAGATACGTATTTGCAATGATCGGAGTGTGAATCAAATGATTAAAAATCATTCTAGGATTAAATTATCAATATGATTGATGTTTAACCTAGTGATGTGATCTGCAGGAGGTGATTAGCAATTATTAATTCAGCTAGATGTTATTTTAAGCCAAGCGTTGAGATTAGGTTTAATTAAATATAATTTAATTAAATTGTAGTTTGATCTTGATTTGGCAAGTCCATTGGTTGTATTGGAATAAGTAACCTTGAATGAAAACAGTATAGCCTGTTAACTAGGACTTGGGTCAACCATTTTTAAATTTGAGTTAAAATTAAATTAAATTACAATACTTATTTAAATCTAATTTAATCAAGTTTTTAATTGGTGTTATAGACCTAATTTAATTGGGGTTTGACTTATTTTTGGTTTTTAATTGTGTTTAAGAAATACTATTATTGACCATATGTTATATATGGATCCTAGAAGGATAGGATTCAGCCCATTGTAGCCATCTAACGCACCAACGTCCCCTCTGCTTCCCTTTTTTCTGTTATTGTTGTAGTTGGGTATTAAAAACAATCATCATGCCAGTAAATACTCATGCCGATCACGCCTCTATCCTCTCTGTTCAAAAATTTATATGAAAAATGTAGTTTGTTGGACCAGTCAAGCAGGAGTTATTGATCTTGATTTGAATTTTCTTTGGATAAGTTTTAAGAAAACTAAAACTCTCCCATGCATGCTGCCCTTCCCTATATTTCTTTTAAATTATTCGAATGGAAAGAAGAAGTTTTGTGTGTGCCTACGTCTGGTGGTCTATAGCTAAAGCCAAAAGATGTTGAACTCAAAAGATTGAATTTATGATTGATAAAGAGTTTGAGTATTAACTTATAAGTCATAATTTATGTTTTATGAGGATATGTAAGTAGTTTCTAAAATTTCAATGTGTCATAATCTTTCAAGTATTTCTATCAAACCTATAATGAAGAATCAAATCAATTTAAGTGGTGCAATGCTAGTCCTATAATTAATTTGGAGAATGAAGGATTCCAAATAAATGTCTTGTGAAACACATGACGATGCATAACTGGCGAACCGCGATAGTTTGAAACTGGCTAATACTTGTCTTCTCAATGAAAGTAAAAATAGGAAAGTACATGAAGGTTCATTATTTTAAGATCCAGGGGTACATGATCGACCCAACTAAAAATTGAGTCGACCAATAAAATTGATGCTTCATAAATGAGGGTAACTGTAATGGCTAGTTTTCTGCACTACTTCCAAGATGGTGTTTTCACTCAACGATACTCTCAGCACCTCCACACGACAAACTCTTAGCCACTCTCAAGTTATAAAAGGTAGAGACTCAAATGGAAAAAGTAGTGATTAAAAAGAATTCGATTAAATTTGTGACTCCATTTGAAACCTAGGAAAAAGAGAAAAAAGGAGAGTGAAACCAAGCTCAAAATTAGAGGCTTTTCAAGAGGATTATTTCATCCTCCATTCTCTAAAGCATCAAGAAGAGAAGTTGTAAGACTTGTGAGCAATCCAAATAGCAACTTCTTTTTAAGCTTTAGAAGTTTTAATTTTTTATTTTCTATTTTATGTTGAACTTATACTTGCTATTTTTATCTTTTTTATTCTTTGATGAAAAAAAAAACTGGAGATTAAGGTCACATCCAGCCGTGTATTTGAAACACTTGTTAAAGGTTTGTGGTTGTGTCTTGCTTTGTGAAAAGATGGATTGGTCTAGTTAGCCCGAAAAATCTAATGGTGTTAGGTTTTTGTTGGTGAGCTTAAAAAATCAATTGGATTTTGTTTGTGAGCCCATGAAAATAAACACACTATAGTCAAGAGAAGATTATAGTAAAATTTTCAAGAAGAGCTTGAAGAGTGGACATAGGCATGGGTTGCACCAGACCACTATAAAATTTTTGTGTGTTTGTGTTGTGCCTTATCTAGCTTATCTTACTTACATTCAATTCTTGCTTGCTTAGTTTTAATTTTTTAATTGCAATCTTTATATCCTATTTCCGTTGCTCCATTGCATGCACTTTACCAACATTTGAGTTTGCCTAATTAAGTGCACATACTTGTTTAGATTTTAAATTTAATTAAAATTTTATAAGAACCCAATTCACCCTCCTCCCTCCTCTTGGGTTGCAATCTCTAGGCAAAAATTGGTATCAGAGTGGATGCTCTAATATTCAATTGTTAACCTATTGGTTAAAGAGTAAAAAATCTTGGCAACCCAAAATAGAATTTCTTTTTAATGATGGATATTCTATAGATAGACCCTCATTATTTGATAGCTCAAATTATTCTTATTGGAAAGCTAGGATAAAAATCTTCATTCAAGCACATGACTATAATCTATGGAAGATTATTGTCAATGGCCTCACATTAAAATACATCATTGTTGATAGAGAATCAATGTATCAATATCATCTAAGGCCATGAATACTTTATTGCTCCTTAGACTTAAATGGTATTTAATGCAATATCTTCAAGGCTTTTAGCAAACTTGTTTGGAGAAATTGGAAAGAATTTATAAGGGAGAAAATCAAATAGAAGAATCAAGCTCCAAGGAGAGAAGAAGCGTTACCCATCCTATGCCTTCATCTCATGAGGATGAAAGAGAAAAAAAGAGAAGAAAAAGAAGACAAAAGTATCAATTAAGATGAGAGTAAAGCAAGAAGAATTGAGAAAGAGGAGAAGTGCTACAAATCTTTGCTCTGCCTCAGTAAAGATGATGTGTAAATTCAGAAAATTTCTCAATTTATATTTGAGAATTGTTTGTAACCTTTAATGACTTTAATGGTTATTATGAATTCAAAAAATTTAAGACTGGAAAAATAAAAAAATCAAAATAGCATCTACATTTCTTTCATTTTAGAGTATGAAAGAATGATTATTTAACTTGAAATATAGATATTTAAACAAGGGAATACTTTAGCCAAAGAAAAAGAAGAATGGATTAAATCTGAAAATTTTTTAGTTGAAGGAAACATTGAGCTTAAAAAGAAAAATGATATTTTAAGATCTTTCCTAAAAGAAAATGAAAATCTTTTAAATGAAAAGAAAGAGCGCTTAGGAAAAAATGAAAAATTAAGAAGAGAGATTGAAGTTTTGAAACCTATTGCTGAAAAGTTTACCATTAGCTTTCAAAATCTTCAATCTATGGAAAATAACAATAATATGACTATTTTCAATAAAATAGAAACTAATTTTAATTCTTCAAAAAAATAACAACAAACTAAAAATTTGATTTCTAGAGCCTCACTTAAAATTGATTCAATAGTGTGTTTCAAATATAACAAAGTAGGCCATAAAATTTTAGAATGCAATTTTAAAAGAATTAGCCATAATTTGGTTAGGCAAATTTGGATTTCAAAAGAAACCTTGAGCACTACCTCCAATGGATCTAAGAAAGCTTAGGTACCAAAAATTATGAAATAATTCTGTAGGTATACCAAGGATCTAATGAAACTAAAAGAAAATAATTCTTTTGATGGATGCCTTGAAAATGAAAATGGATGGATGATGCTATTGGGTAAAATCTAAATCTTTTCTCACATTATACCATCAATGATTGTTAAAGTTATTTTGATTGAATTTATTGACTTTAATAAGATTTCATATTATGTTTATTTACTTAAAATTCTTTTCATATATTAGTAACATTTGTATGATTGATTAATTTTGATGATTTGAATACTTTGATTTTATAAGGTCAATATGCTCTCCTCTAAATATCATGTTATATTGTAAATTAAAATTATCTTGAAATTTAACATGATATAATAGCTTTTCATATCAATTTTGCAATTGATAAACTTAAATTAAAAGATTCTTAATTAGATATGAATGTTTTTGATTTACGGAACATACAAGTAAAATTACATTCCACCATAAAATGCTAAATTATTAAAATTCTAACAAAAAATAACATGAAATAAATACTTAAAGATAGGACATCAATAATAAAATTCAAAATGCTTGATGTATTATGTTACATTGCATTTTAGGTTAAAACCTAAGGATTTGAAATCCCATAGTTAGATCAATATATAGAGCCAATATTTAGATTCCTCTCATTTTAACCTCAATTGATTTTATCCCCTAACTTGAAGAATGTCTTTTATACTTGGTATCAAATTGAATTTGAAATGTGCTTTCATATTTTATTCATATTATTTTTAAGCAATGAATCTAAAAATTGATTTTTCTTCAATCTTTAAGTAGTATCAAACTTTTAAGAAAATCATTAATTGATCTAAATTTCAGTTCTTTTGATATCATAAAAACTTTTAAGCAAATTATTCAATTTGATTTTCAAATAATTGATATCAAGAGAATTATTATTTATTTTGAATTTCAAAACTGTTGGTATCAAAATTTTTATAATTATATTAAATAGAAATGCAA
This sequence comes from Cocos nucifera, assembly GCA_006176705.1. Taxonomy (NCBI): domain Eukaryota; kingdom Viridiplantae; phylum Streptophyta; class Magnoliopsida; order Arecales; family Arecaceae; genus Cocos; species Cocos nucifera. The sequence continues at coordinate 35,251 of QRFJ01003576.1, forward strand.
AATTATCTTTGATTCAAAATTATTGTTTGATTTAAATTTTAGTTCAATTGGTATCATAACTTATATCAAAAAAATCTATTTCTGTCTTGAATTCCATCATATCATCTTTTGATAAAAAGAAAAGAATGTATTATCTCAAATTTAGTTTTGCATAGCTTATATGATATCATTTAAGATAACATCAAGAATTTTATATCTTTTCTTAAACTTAATTAAGTGATATGTCTTAAAAAAAAGAAAACCTGAGTTTAAACAAAATATATCTCTATGATTTATTTTATATGATTTGTTGATATCAATTCAAATTATCTTATCAAGATAATTTGATCAGAATTTAAATTGATTCATCTTTTTCGATCAAAAAATTCAATGATTGATATCAAATAGATAATTATTATCTTATATTCTATTGCTCTATCTTTGACAAAATAAAGAAAATATATCCTTGCATACAATCTAATTTACATAATATATTTTTGATATTATATCTTGAATAAATTATAAGATTGGTATCTTTATACTTCAAATTGATTGATACACTTAAGAAAAGAAAGCGATAAATTTTTTTAAAAAAAAATTACCATATCATGATTATGATTGATTATTTGATTGATGGTTGATTGTTTGAAACTTAATATGCTTACTTTAAATATGTAAAATAGAGTAAGAAAATACTAAAAAAAAAATATTTGATCTTAAAAGACTATTTAATTAAAATGCCTTTATTTGCAAAAGTTAGGAAGAGAATTCATTTAAGATGAATTAGTTATTAAATTGATACCAATCAAATTTAAAAATCTAAGCATAAAAGTTAAATTAGTATTAGTTAAAGATTAATGTGGTATCAATTAACGGTGCTCAACTTGAAAGAAAAAGAAAGAAAATAAATTTAAGAATATCATGTGATGAATTTTATGGTATTCACTTTTAAAAATAGGAGAAGAGACATTTGCTACAAATTGGTATTAAAAATATTGATATTAATTTTAAATTCTTAATTATTTATCTTATAATTTTTTTAAATTTATACTTTATTTTAATTGATTTTAAACTCTCAATCAAATGCCTTATAGTCTTTTCAATTGGTGCTTTTATGTGTTTATTCAATTTGATTTATTTGATATAAAATGCAATTAATTTAAAGTAGTATCAGATAAATAAATTATTCTCCAATATTGAAACTTGCTTAAAGTGGTATCATTCATATGCTGATTTCATATGCTAATTTCATAAATTGATGGTATTAAATAAAAATTTGGCATCAAACATACTTTACTTGATATCAAATATGCTAAAATATCTTGAAAAGCACTATCCCTTAATATTGACTTGAAAAATCTAAATTTAAATTTTTTAGAAAGGGGGAAAGTGATATCAATATAAATTTGATGTCAAACATGCTAACCTTCATATTAAATATCCCATAAAGTTCAAATTTACTATCCTCTTAAAATCAAATCAAAATTTTTTGAATTTTATATTTTTTAAATAAATTTTGATTAATTTTGATGATATATTTCTCATGATTTGTTTGATGCATAAAGATTTTCAAAAAAATATTATGCTTAATTTCTTTGTTCAAATCTTTAAAAAGCTCTATTTTTTTTAAAGCTTAAAAGTACGTATTTCAAAATCATGATCAAAGAGTTATACTTATTCAAACTTTGATATTTGAATTCAAACAAATTTCTGAAAGAGAAGCAATATTTTAAGCATGTTTTAAATCAAAAGACAAGTTTTCAAAGGAGAAATGATTCATTTGACTTTATTTTTTGAATTTGATACATCTTTCATTTGATGCACTCTTACATTTTGTTGATTTTGATAATTTTTCTTAATCCTTTCTATAAGCTTTTCAATATTATAAAAAATAAGAAGAGGAATGTTGAGTATATGTTTAATGAATTGATGCTTAAAATACTCAATAATTTGATGCTTGAAATCTTAATACTCATTGATTTGATTTGACATATTATAATATAATGAATATATGAAAAATATGCAATGAACTAAAAATAATTGAGAATATTCATGAAGTATGCATTCATATGTTTAATCAATTACTTCTTGATACATGTTAGCCAATTTTGATTGTATATGATGCTTATCATGTATGGCTAACTATTTATACTTCAAATATGTAACGTAAACTCCATGTCACATCTTTATATATTATGACTCTTATGTATTTTGAATGTTGACATCTTATTTTATCATGAAAGAAAAGAGTAGTTTTTAATTGATGATGTCAAAATGGAGGAGAGTTATTATTAAGTATATGCTTGAGCTTAACTAATGAAATATGTTTTTACTGTTTAATGATTTCATGCATTATAAATGAGTAATTTTTTTAGAAATTTACTATATATTATTTTGTATATACTCAAAAATTTTGTCATCATCAAAAAGGGTGAGATTATTGACCCAAATATTGATTTTGATGATGATAAAGAAGTTTGGGTATAAGTTATAAAGTTTAATTATGTTTATGAGGATGTGTAGTAGTTTCAAAATTTTAAGTGCTCAAAATCTTTCAAATATTTTCCAACATCTTAATGAAGATCAAATCAAGTTAAGAAGCTAAAACTAGCCTATAAATTAATTGGAGAAGAAAGGAGCACGAGCAGTCTTTAGCATGCATGGTACACAAACTTGGCCGATCCAGTCTAGAACTAAGCTGACCCAATCTCAATGGAAGCAAAAGACAAAAAGTGTAGAAAGTTAGATTTTCAAGATCTAGGAGACTAAGCCAACCTAGCTAAAAATTGAGCCGACCTAGTTTGAACTGAGCTAACCCAGTCAAAAACTAAGCCGACCTAGTGACTGTAACGGCTTATTTTTTACATTACTTCGATCGATGAGTTTTGTGCTCGAATGGCTATTTTAGCCCTTCCAATGATCAAAACTCCTTCTCCAGCTACTTTCAAGCATATAAAGGACTAGAGACTCAATGGAAAAAGTAAGAAAGTGGATTAAAAAGAAATATTCATTCAAATTTTGAGCTCCATTGAATACCTAGCAAAAAGAGAAAAAAGGAGAAGAACCAAGCTTCAAAATCAGAGGGCTTTTAAGAGGATCTATCTTCATCATCTTTCACATCCTCTCAAGCATCAAGAAGAGAAGTTGAGTCTTTATTTTTTATTTTGTGCAATCCAATAGTAACTTCTTCAAGCTTCAAAGAGTTCTAATTTTTATTTTTTATTTTGTGCTGAAACTTATACTTGTATTTTTATTTTTTTACAACTTTCTTTGGAGGAAAGAAACTTAGGGATTAGGCTGGTCCAAGCCAAAAATTGGATGTTGTAAAGGTTGTGGTTGGTGCTCCTATTGAAAACCAACTGGGTTGTTAGTTAGCTTGGAAAAGCTAACGGTGTTAGGTTTTGATTGGTGAGCCCAAAAAACTAACAGAATTTTGTTTATGAGCCTGTGAAAACAAATACACTGTAATTAAGAAAAGATTATAGTAGAATTTTCAAGAAGAACTTGGAGAGTGGACGTAGGTATGGGTTGCACCAAACTACTATAAAATTTTGGTGTGTTTGTGTCGTGCCTTATCTAGCTTATCTTTCTTATATTCAATTCTTGCTTGCTTAGTTTTAATTTTTGAATTGCAGTCTTTATATCCTATTTCTACCGCTCTATTGCAAGCACTTTACCAACACTTGTGTTTGACTAACTAAGTACATATACTTATTTAGATTTCAAATTTGATTAAACTTTTATAAGAACCTAATTAACCCTCCCCTCCTCTTGGATTGCAACCTCTGGGCAACAAAAGCTTGGGCGCCCAAACAACATGCCATATATGTTCTTACCTTGTGTAGAAATTTGACCCAACAAAGACCCTTCATATCTCTTTATAAGGAGGTCTTTTTCGACTGAATTTTGCATTGATTCTAGATCATTGAGAGGGCTCTTGGGTGTATGAAAATTAGAGAGAGAGACTCTTGGGGCATGGGGATTTCATAGACACCAATCTAGGTATCTAAGTGAGAGAAAAGAGAAGAAGAAGAGGGTCTTCTTCTAGGGTTCTTTTGCTTTTCCTTTCTCCTCTTCTTTCATAGAGATTTGCAAGTGTAGTTTTAGATCAAAAATCTCTTTCTTTTTTTCTAATTTTTTGGAGTGTTCATATCTTGAAGAAGGAAGCACCAGATCAACCATCGAAGAAGGATCAGCATAGTACTAGCATACTATGCTGATTTCCTACATCAAACTTCTAATCGAGGTTCGCGGGCTCGTATGGATATTCCTTAGAGGTCGGATGCATGTGCAGCTTGAAGCTTCATCCTTCAGCGTAGATCAGTAAGTTAGAATGTCTAACTTGCATAGGTAATATGGATCTGATCTTACATTATATATCTGCAATAAATCTAGTGTAGATCCATGTTGATGCGATCAATATATCTTTTACTTCTAATATTTTTTAATTTTTGATTTTATCTCATGCTATAATCATATAATATAAATCATATATTTAGGGTGTTCTCTAATTTTATGAATTAATTTTGAATAATTTCTATCTTTTGCTGCCTAGATCTATAAAAATTTCAAGATCTAGCCTTAAAATTCTAGATCTGATTTCTTCAATGACTTGCCAGTCCATTGAAGATTGATAGCCATAGTTTGGTTAGGACTATTACACTTATGAGAAAACTATTTAGAGCTCTACACCCCAGTAGTTTTGGAGAGGTTTGGCCATTTTTGAGGTTGTCCATGGGTTCACGAACATTTGCTGGGTTTGGAGTTGAACTTATGTAGACAACGAGGTCCTTCTGCTATCAAAGTTTGCTCAATTGATTCTCAGAATATAAGGTAGTTAGCTCAGCCACCAAAAGGGAGCTTTGACTGAAAGGAGTTCGATTGGAAGGAGTCCACTCGGTGATTGAAAGAAGTCTGTTTGGTGGTCAGAGGGAGCTCATCTAGATCAATAGCAATCAGGGGTTGGCTGATAGCCGGGATAGGCAAACATTCTTAGAATGCTCTGGTGAGCCTTAACTGCTCCTTTGAAGTTCATCTATCTTTAAGATCATTCATGAGCGAATATTTATTCCCGATGGAGAGTTAAAAGGGTAGTGGATTCACTGATTTAGGACTGTAGCCAGGCTTTGTTGAGTTGAAGTCTAGATTTATTCTGGTCTGCACACCCAAAATTCTTGATCTAGGAATGCCAAGATCTGCCACTTACCGCAAGGTATGGAAGTTCATCTGAGGAGAAGCTTTACTGGTCAAGGACTCCTAACGTCAGATCCAATCATATTAGTGAGATTCGGCTCGATGGAGATCCAGTTGAAAAGAAGCTCGGCCAGCTTCAAGGTCGGTCGGGCCAGACTATGTAGGGATTGAACATTTAGCAAAATACTTAGATAACTGCTTAGGCGACTGTCTTCGCTGTTCAAGTTCATCTAGATGAGGTCCGAGATACCCTTCATATTTTGTAGTTATCTGAATGATCTAATAATCAAAGCTGAGAATATCATTCGGCATGCATGGGTTGGAGGTTGGCCATCCTAGAGTGAATTGGAGCCAAAATTCAGTGTGATTGAAGTGCAGTCATGGTTGCCACAGTTAGACGAGATCACCCTAAGGTTGGGCATCTTGCTGAACTTTGGTAGGAGCAAATTTAGCACCAACACTAGTTCCCCCACTTTCGAGTTTGAAGTTCAAAAGAAGGGAATACAAATACAAGTATCGAAATTCTTTTCCATCTTCCAGCTTCCATAAGGTGGAAAATTTTGGCATTATCTATGCTGGCGCCAGTGCTTCTTCAATACGCGATGATCTGAAAGGACAGGATTTTAAAATTCTCACCGAAGAGGTGCTCGAGGTACGACATCATTAAGGCCTTGCCAGCCCTCTGACTCTACCATGATAAGTGGGACATGCATTCAACAGAGATCAGGCAAGAAGAACCTGCAATCATAATTGCCTCGAGCCTCCCTCAGGTATTTAAATCCTTTCCTCCCCTCCAATGCCTTATTCTATTCTTGAGTTTTCTTCGTCTTCCTAATCTCCACCTTCTTCTCATCCGATAGTTTCAACCCCTTCTACTATTTCCTCTAGCCATAAATGTTTTCCATTCATTTTGTGTCCTATCGATTGCCTTCTTGCCATCTTGAACCATTCTTGGTTAGTGTCTAAACTTCCTCTTGATTATTTTGATGCTTTTCAATCTCTAACCCTTCAATTTTTCTGAGAGGCTTTGCCTGCTATTTTTTTTTAAATTTTTAAAATCTTTTTCTAAGTTTTAGTTTGATCCACATGTCTTTTATGTGGTCCTGATTGACTGATTCCAAGAGCTCGGTTAGCTTAGACTTAATGGACTTAGTGAAGGAACCAGATCTATGATTTTAGGGCTAGATCTTAAAACTTTTTCAAGATCAAGCAGCGAAAGACTAAAATAAATAAAATTTATTCATAAAGATCAGAGAACTCCTAGATCTAAGATTCTATTACATAATTATAACATTAGATTAAATCAAAAATTAAAAATATTAGAAAGAAAAATATGTTGATCATATCAACATGCATCTACACTACATTTAATGCAGCTATGTAATAATAGATTAGATCCATATTACCTGTGCAAGTTAGATGTTCTAACTTAATGATCTAAATTGAAGGATGAAGCTCTGAGCCATACATACGTCCAGCCTCTAAGAGATGTCCACAAGAGCCCACGAATTTCGATCAGAAGTTTGATGCAGCAAAATCAGTACAATATGCTAGTACTCTGCTGATCCTTCCTCTATGGTCGATCCGGTGTTTTCTTCTTCAAGACTTAGACACTCTAAAAAATCAAAAGGAAAGGAAGAGACCTTCAATCTAAAACAACACTGAAAAGTCTCTATTAAGGAGGAGGAGAAAGGAAGAGCAAAAGAACCCTAGAAGAAGACCCTCATCTTCTTTCCTTTTCTCTCACCTAGACACCTAGATTGGTATCCATGAAATCCTCATGCCCCAAGAGCCTCTCTTTATGATTTTTACACGCCCAAGAGTACTCTCTACGATCTAGAATTAGTATAAAATTTAGCCCAAAAAGACCTCCTTATAAAGAGTGTTGGTGCAAAATCTGATCATTGCTGGAGAAGTACCGAAGTTGGAGAAGAAGAGATCACCATCGGTAACCTACAAAACAAGTCTTATCTAGAGCCTAGGAAGGTGGCTTCGGTAAGACCCTCCAATGATCAAGTCAGCTCTTTCGGCCAACAGAAATGGAGTACTTAGTCGAGAGAGTTGTAGAGTATTGAGAAGGAGAAGAGAGCCTGGAGAAAATATATCTGGAGGATCTCTTTTATGGACAGAACCTATAACAAACTGATAGTGACAGCCGTAACTATCGAATAGTGGATTGCTCGGGATCATGTGGGGTTTGTTATGGAGGATAGTATCTGTTGTCATGATGTGCCGATTTGTTTAAGATTTGATAGTCAAAGTTTGGAGGAGTAGGCATTGGTTGGTGATGACCTTTGAGCTATATCAATTTTAGAGGAGTTCGGACTCCTCTAAGATAGTCCGGGTGTAGGTTAGTTCATGCCATGCCCAAGACTAGATTTGTGTAGGAGAGAAGACACTTCTGGAATCAGGAAGTAGACTTACTGGAGAGATCTGTGCGCAGCTCTTCTGGAGGAGAAACCTGAGGAAGAATTTGCCCGACGGAGGAACCCAACTACTGGAGAGAATTCGGAAGGAGTTCACCTTTGGAGGAGTCCAGAAGGAATTCTCCTATTGGAGGAATCCGGAAGCAGTTCAACTGCTAGGAAGTTCACCTATTGGGAGAATTCGGAAGGAGTTTGCCTGTTGGAGTTCGAAAGGAGTTGGGCTGCTAAAGGAGTTCGCCTATTAGGAAATCCAAAAGGAGTTCGCTTGTTAGAGTCTGCAAGGAGTTCGGCTACGAGAGTGGTTTGACCATTGGAGGAAGATTGACCGAACGGGATGCGTAGGTGCTGGGAACTTGGTCGATTCTCTAGGGCGGTATTGACTGTTCAAGCTTGCCTAGAGAAGAAATCCATGATGTCTTGTCGAATCTAAAATCGATCTTTTTGATCAATCCGATTCTCTGGCTATAGTGTCGGAGGTTGGCCATTCCAAAATAATTTAGAGCTTGAATATTCCTATGGGTTGAGGTTCAGTTTCTATAACCGCAACCAGATGGAACTGATTTAGTTGGAATCTTAGCCGAACTTTGGTGGGCGTGGATTTATCCCCAACACTAGCTCTCCTACTCCCGAGTTCGAAGTTCAAATGATGAAAGTAAGATGGAGACTGCTGAAGTTCGAAGAATTTTTCGGTCCAGTTGGGTTTCTCTTTTCCAGGTAGGACGGAATGCTTTAGCTTTTATTGGGCTGGCATCGAAGCTTCGTATATGCACGGTGACCTGAAGAGACATTTTTCAAATTCCCTATTCGAAGTCTACTGAAAGTACAGCACCATTAAGGATCTATCCATTGGAAGCTTTATGCCATGATGAGTGGGACACGTATCGATCAGAGATCGGCTGGAGGAAATCTACAATCATAACTGCCCTGGGGCTCCAGGGGTTACTTAAGCCTACCCTCCTCCTTCGAGTCCCTACTTCTAAAATCTTCCTTTCCTCCCTCTTGTAACCTTCTTCATCTCGAGCGAGAGCCCAAGCTGCTTCTTTTGGTTTTCGGTGTACCTTCCTTCGATTCTTGCTCCATTCGCCATCTCCTTGTTCTTCTCAACCAATTTAGGTTAGCTTTCCAACACTTTTTAGATTATCTCTATATTCTTACTTTCTTGTTCTATCTATTCTTATCAAAGCTTGAATGTTTCATTTCTTTTTTGATTTTTGGATAATTTCTTGATTTTACCTTGATCCAAGTGTCTAGTGAGAGATCTTGGTTTACTTATTTTGAGAGTCCGGCCCCTTTAAGCTTGACAAATCCGCCTCCTGAGGAGGATGAACCCTTAGGATTGGCCTATCCTTTTGTACCTATGATCATTTCTTGTAGACTTTGGCCTGACAACCTTTTCTTAGCTAGGATTCGATTTAAAATTCCTCCTAAGTACGAGCTTGAACTCCCTAGGCCTGACGGTCGAGCCTACTCACCCCCTCCTGGCCGAATCTATCTATACGTCGAAATCTTTCGGGCCAGGCTTAGGTTACCTTTACCTTTTTTCATAGCTAACTTATTTAGGTTTTTCAATATTTTTCTTGTTGCCATGGCACCGAACTCCTTTAGATTTATCATAGGATTCCTCTCCCTGTGCACCATGGTGGGCATTCGACCTACCATTTTCTTATTTCATAATTTTTTTACCTTTAAACATCACCCCACCGCTAAGAATTGGTAGTATGTGTCTCCAAAGTTTGAGAAAAAGGGATTGCTTAAAGGTGCCCCTTTCTTCGTTCACGGTTGGAAGGAGAAGTTCTTCTTTGTTTCCCATCCCACCCTAGAACTAGGGCTACCTCCATGGGGTAAGGTAAGGGAATCGGTTCACCGAGCTCCTAGGCTAGAAAATGAAGATCGGAGCTCGGCCGATAAGCTAAATTCTTTTGATGCTCCACCAATCCCTAGACTCCTGGATGAGCAAATCTTAATCAATTTCGGCCTCAGTCCTCTTAACGTGATAGGTAGTTTGTGCTATTCAGTTGGCTGGATGGTATTCATTTTTCTAATCTTCTAATTTTATCTTTGCAGAAATGACCCCCGAGAAACAAAATCGCTTGACAAAGGAGGTCCAGACCCTTAAAAGGAAGGGCGGTTCTTCTGACGAACCATAGAAGAAGACCCGGACTGGAGAGTCAAGCCGAGCTACACTGGTTTGGTTCGGACCGACCCTTGAACCCACCGCTACCATGCCGAGCCTAGCCCTATCTGATGAGGCCATCCCTCTTGCTCCTATTCGGCAAGGGGAAGCTGTGGAGAAGAAGAAGAAGAGGGCCATCGATAAGAAGGTCAGGTAGAAGGCTAAGAGCTCCAAAGGAGGGGACCTTGGCCAAGAATAGGGTTTCCTGAATGACCAAGTGGTCATCCAGTCACTAATGGTAGGGAGCATCCTTCCCCACATCATTGAAAGGATGCGCCAAAAGGACAATGTCGAGAGGTTCAGTGAATCATTTATTGCCTTTCTAGAGGTAAGTAGTTCCTTCTGATTTTGACTTCATGCCCAATCTTTTATGATTTTAATTTGTTATGTGTTTTGCAGCTGGGACACTATCTTTTTGTCCACTCCAAAGCAGCAAGCCAAAATCAGGCTGAAGCTTCTAGAGCCCTGGAAGAAGCTCATATAGAAGCCAAGAAGGCCCGGGCTGAGGCCAACATTTTAAACTCGCCTCGAAGATCCATTCGTCTGAAGTCGAATGCCTTCATAATGAGCTGAGAGAGGAGCGTGGTGAGATGGCAAAGTTGAGGGCCAAGCTAGACCAAGAAAAGGAGGAGAAAAGGAAGGTGCAAGAGGAGGTTAACACTGCCATGGAAAGGGCTGTGTAGAACTTCAAGTCCTCCAATGATATGGAGGATATCAAAATAGACTTTGCCCAAGAAGCCTTCTTGGAAGGGTTCTAGGTTTGCATGGGGCGAGTCATCGAGAATTTTCCCAACATTGATTTGGATCTCCTCCTAGAAGAGCCAGAGGATAGAGCCGGCCCTTCATGTGCCGATGTCGAGGTTGCTCCTGAATCTACAGGTGCATTGTCCGAGCCTGCCTAAGGGTCGGAGCCGATCGAGAATGTCTCGGCCACTCCAGTGGGTGAGTCATCTGAGGTCTAAACTTTTGACATCTATGTACCTTCTTTTTTCTTTTTTGGTGTACCAAACATATTTCAAGTAATGAGAGCAAATCCTTCTTTTCGTTTACACTTTGCATTGTATATGACTCAGAACGTCTCTATCGATCAGGAGCATGACCTCCTTTCTTTGATTGATGCTGGCCCTTTACCTCAGGAGGTTTCATTCAAATCTTTGATAAAGGATTTTATTGACGCAGAATCTGATCGTCGTCGAAATTAACTGGAGCGGTGGTGGACGAGGTTGCCATTGGGGACCTGTAAAATAAAGTCCCATCCAGAGTCACTGGGGGGTTGCTCCAGTAGGACCCTCCGACGATCAATTCAGCTCCAGCCAATAGGAATGGAGTGCTCGAGAATGATTTCCACAGAGCTTAGAGAAGAAGAGGAGAGCTTAGAGCTTAGAGATTAGAGGTTAGAGTTAGCGTATCAGGAGGGTCCTTTTTATAGGCAGAGCTTGATGGTGACAACTGTAGCCACGTGCTGGCGGGCCGCTCGAGGTCCGATGGAGTCAGTTCTAGGGGAAGGTGCCATCTGCAGCGGGTTGATGGTGACAGCCATCGCCGCCTGGTAGTGGGTCACTATCGCTTACGGTAGACTGATGGTGATGGCTGCAGCTGTCTTGATATTGAGCCGCTTGGGGCCGAATGAAGGGTTGAAGGACTTTGATGTGTACCCATTTTGGAGGAGTTCAGACTCCTGAAGAGAAAGCTCGGAAGGAGTTCGACCCCCGTAGGTGTCTGGCTGGAGGTGCTCCGTTAAGGCTCGATCGCTGGAGAGTTTGGTAGGAGCTTGGCCAACGGAAAGGAATGTCTGGGAGGAGTTCGACTCCTGAAGAAGTCTGATCAAAGGAAAAGCTCGGAGGGGGTTTGGCTCTTGCAGGTGTCTGACTGGAAGGGCGTGGAGAGAGTTTGGCTCTCACGGGAGTCCGACTGAAGCTCGATCGCTGAGGGTCCAAGGAGCTCGACCGCTAAGCAGTTCGGTCGGGCCGCTGGGAGTTCGAAGGAGCTCGGCCACTGAGGAGTTTCGCTAAAGCTCGACCGCTGAGGAGTTTGACAGGCTGAAGGGGTTCGGTCGAGCCACTGGGGGGTCCAAAGAGCTCGACCACTGGGAGTCCAAGGAGCTCGGCCAAGTCCAAGGAGCTCGACTGCTAAGCAGTTCGATCGGACCACTGGGAGTCCGAAGGAGCTCGATCGCTGAGGAGTTCCACTAAAGCCCGATCGCTGAGGAGTTCGGCAGGCTGAAGGAATTCAGCTAGGCCGCTGGGGGGTCCAAGGAGCTCGACCGCTGGGAGTGCAAGGAGCTCGACCGTTGGGAGTGCAAGGAGCTCGACCGTTGGAAGTCCAAGAAGCTCGACTGCTGGGAGTCCAAGGAGCTCGACTGTGGCTATTGATTGCATTAGGTAAAGCATCGAATTGGATTTCGGTAGGAGTGGGGTTTATCCCTAACAATAGTCCCCCCACTCCCAAGTTCGAAACTCGAAGGAAAGGAGTGCGAAAAAGGCAACTACCGAAGTTCTCTTTCGGGCTTCGTGCTGGTTCAGGTCAAAGTTTGGGGGAGATCTGATCTACGACTGGGGTTGACACGGTCGCTCGGGAGAGATCTTATCTCTGTTCGAGGTCATCCCAGGCACTCTGGTCGAGGTGATCTCTTGATTTTATCTCTGGCCGAGGTTAGCTCGAGCGACCTGATCGAGGTTGGCTCGGGCGCTCTAGCTGGGGCTGATGGAGATCCTATCTTCCATAGACTTCGAAGCTCGGGTTTAGACTTTGCTCGCGTTAGGATGAGGTTCTCCTCCTATTCCTAATGGGCTATGGGGATACATGTGGACCATTGTCTGAGCCTCTCCCTCCATCTCGTCTAAGGTGAACGAGGCCTTCGACTTTGCTTGCATTAGGATGAGGTTCTCCTTCTGTTCCTAACGGGCTGTGAGGGCACATGCGGACCGTCGTCTGTGCCTCTCCTCCCATCTCATCTAAGGTGAACGAGGCCTTCGACTTTGCTCATGTTAGGACGAGATTCTCCTCCTGTTCCTAATGGGCTATGGGGGCACATGCGGACCGTCATTCGAGCCTCTCCCTCCATCTCATTTAAGGTGAATGAGGCCTTCAACTTTGCTCGCATTAGAACGAGATTCTCTTCCTATTCCTAATGGGTTGTGGGGGCACATGCGGACCGTCGTTCGTGCCTCTCCCCCCATCTTGTCTAAGGTGAACAAGGCCTTCAACTTTGCTCGTGTTAGGATTAGGTTCTCCTTTTGTTCCTAATGGACTGTGGGAGCACATGCGGACCATCATCCATGCCTCTCCCCTTATCTCATCTAAGGTGAACAAGGCCTTCGATTTTGCTCATGTTAGGATGAGGTTCTCCTCCTATTTCTAAACAGACTGTGGGGGCACATGCGGACCATCGTCTGAGCCTCTCCCTCATCTCATCTAAGGTGAACGAGAAACTTCAACTTTGCTTGCGTTAGGATGTGGTTCTCCTCCTATTTCTAACGGGCTATGGAGGCACATGCGGACCATCGTCCGTGCCTCTCCTCCCATCTCGTCTAAGGTGAACGAGGCCTTCGACTTTGCTCGTGTTAGGATGAGACCGTCGTCCGTGCCTCTCCCCCCATCTCATCTAAGGTGAACGAGGCCTTCGACTTTGCTCACGTTAGGACGAGGTTCTCCTCTTATTTCTAATGGGCTGTGGGGGCACATGCGGACCGTCGTCCATGCCTCTCCCTCTATCTCATCTAAGGTGAATGAGGCCTTCAACTTTGGAAAGCTCTTATTTTCAATAGCCAAGGTTGACTCAGGGGAGATCTTATTTTCTACAGTCGAGGTTGCCCTAGGAGAGATCTTATCTCCTGCAGCCGAGGTTAGAGGTCTTTGACCTGCTCGCGTTACGACGAGGTTCTCCTCCTATTCCTAATAGGCCATTTTTGCTCATTTCTTTCCTGCCATCACGTAATCCTTGTACCAAAAAATAATAATACTAAGTGAAGGAGTTTCAAAGGAAGTCTACTGATAATACATCCTTAGGTTTTCTGAGTTCTAAGGTCGGGGAAGCACTATCCCTCTGAGCTCCATCAGGCAATAAGTTCTGGGCTGGATGACCTCCACCACTTCATACGGACCTTCTCAATTTGGGGTGAGCTTCCCTTGACTCTAAGGCTGAGCGACAGCGGCTCGTCGAAGCACTAAGTCCTCCACTCTGAACGTCTTATTTTTAACTCTAGAGTTATAGTACCGAGCCACCTTCCGTCTGTAGGCTGCCATCCGGATGCGGGCTTCCTCCCTTTTTTCTTCCAAAAGGTCGAGGTTGACTCTGAGGTTCTGGGGGTTGTGTCGCTCGTTGAAGCTCACGACTCATGCAGATGGAAGCTTGAGCTCGATCGGGATAACTGCCTCAGTGCCGAAGGCCAAGATGAAGGGTGTTTCTCCGATTGGCACCCTCTGAGTAGTTCGGTATGCCCAGAGGATATGGTAGAGATCGTCCACCCAGGCCCCCTTTGCCCTATCGAGCCTCACTTTGATTCCTTGCAGTAGGGTCTAGTTGGTTACCTCAGCTTCCCCATTGGCCTGTGGGTGAGTCACCGATGTGAAGCGGTGGAAGATGTTTAGTCCTTCGTAGAACTTGACGAACCTTGCCCCAACGAACTGTCATCCATTATCGATTATGAGGGTTCAAGGCAGGCTGAACCGACAGACTAGTGACTTCCAGATGAAGTCCTGCACCTTGGCCTCGGTAATCTTTGCTAGTGGTTCGACTTTGATCCACTTGGTGAAATAGTCGATCACGACCAGGAGAAGCTTTCGCTGCCCAGATACCGTTGGAAAGGGGCCGAGTATATCCATTCCCCACTGCGCAAATGGCCAAGTTGCACTGAGCAGAGCAAGTTCAGATGTCGGCTGCCTCTGCACGCTGGCATTCTTCTGACAGCGGTCGCATTTCTTTACGTATTCCATGGAATCGCAAAATAAGGTCGGCTAGTAGTACCCCTGTAGGAGTAATTTTTGCGATAGGGACCTGGCTCCTACGTAACTTCCATAGAGTCCTTCGTGCACATCCCATAGTACGAGGTCAGCCTCTGAAGGTCGGAGACATCTCAACAATGGGAGGGAGTATGACCTCTTATACAACCTGCCTTCGTATAAGACGTAGCGGGAGGCCTGATTCTTGAGCTTCCGAGCTTCTTTTTGGTCGTGAGGAAGGACCCCCTCTTCAAGGTAGGCTATCAATGGGTCGATCCAGTTGGGCTCGAATTTTGTCTGTAGGATGGCCTGAGATTCCTCGGTGGTTAGGCACTTCAATATTTTCAAAAATACTTCTTTTGGCAGCTTGGCCGAGGCTGAAGTGACCAACTTGGAGAGAAGATTGGCTCTTGCATTTTCTGCCCTTGGGATGTGCTGAATGCCAAATCTGTCGTAGGTCGGGATCAAATTCTTCACTTTCCTGAGGTACCTCACCATGCCTTCCTTCCTTGCCTCATAGTCGTTGCCAACTTGACTGACCACCAGCTGGGAATCACTGTAGACTTGAAGTCGATCTACTTTTAATTTCCTTGCTATCTTTAATCCGATGATCAGCGCTTCATATTCAGCCCCATTATTGGTCGTGTGGAACTCAAGGCACAGCGCATACTCGACGATGACTCCCTCGGGACTGACCAAGACCAGCCCCGCACCAGCTCCAGCGGAGTTGGATGAACCATCCACGTGCAGAGCCCAAGAACCTTTAGGGAGGTCGGCGCTTTCCTCGGGGAGGTTCGACTGTGATAGCTCGACTTCGTCGAAGCTCGACCTCGCTCTAGTGTCGATCCCGCTCGATTCAAGCTCGACTTCGACTGAAATGGTGCATTCTAGCATAAAATCTGCCAATATCTGAACCTTGATCGATGGCCTGGGCCGGTAGTTGATGTCGAACTCTATGAGCTCGATTACCAATTTTGCAATTCTTTCGAAAGCGTTTGCTCGATGGAGGACTACTTTTATTGGTTGGTCTATGAAGACCATTATCGCGTGCTCTTGAAAGTAAGGTCAGAGCCTTCTGGCAGCAATTAGAAGAGAGTAAGTTAGTTTTTCCAACCTAGAGTACTTGATCTTTGCATCCCTCAGGACTCGGGTCATGTAGTAGACCGATTGCTGCATCTTTGCTTCTTCCCTGACCAGGACTACCGCTAGGGCCATCGAGGAGATAGCTAGATACAGAAATAATTCTTCTTTGGGTTTGGGCTTTGCCAGCAGTGGGGGTGTGCCGTGGTAGTTTTTAAGCTCCTCGAATGCCTGTTGGCACTCCACCATCCAGCAGAAGTCCTTTGGTCACCTAAGAACCTGGAAGAAGGGCATGCATCGTTCGACCGACCTTAAGATGAAGCGATTTAGGGATGCCACCTTTCCAATCAGGCGCTGAACTTTCTTGAGCATCTTTGAAACAGTCATCTCCCGAATGGCTAAGATTTTTTGGAGGTTTGCCTCAATTCCGTGTCTCGACACCATGAACCCCAAAAATTTTTCGAAGGTCACACCAAAGGTGCACTTATCGGGTTCAGCTTCATCTTGTGCTTTCTGAGTACACCGAAGGTCTCTTCAAGGTCGACCAGGTGGTCTGTTGAAGCTCGACTTTTGACGAGCATATCATCTACGTACACCTCCATGTTGCGATCGATCTGCTCTTTGAAGACTTTATTAACCAAATGCTAGTATGTTGCCCTTGCATTTTTGAGTCCAAAAGGCAGAATCCTGTAGCAATAAAGATCGCGGTCAGTAATGAAGGTGGTCTTCTCTTCATCCTCGGGTGCCATGCATATCTAGTTATAACCAGGAAAGGCATCCATGAAGGTGAGGAGCTCATGGCCCGAGGTTGCATCTACTAGCTGGTCGATCCTGGGTAGAAGGTAGCTATCTTTTAGGTAGGCCTTGTTCAGCTTCTTAAAGTCGACTCACATCCTCCACTTGTTACTCACTTTCTTGATGAGAACCACGTTCGAGACCCAGGTCGGATAGTTAACCTCTCGAATGAGTCTGACTTTGAGGAGCTTGTCTACTTCTTCGACGATCGCTTTCTGCCTCTCTGGGGCATGGTGGTGCATCTTTTCTCTTATCGATCGGTGCCTCGAATCGATAGCCAGTCGATGTTCCATGACCTTAGCGTCGATCCTCGGCATGTCTGCTGGGGTCCAGGTGAAGACGTCCGTATTTCTTTTGAGAAAAGCGATGAGCTGCTCTCGAACCTCGTACGCCAAGTTGGAGCCGATCTGCACCACGTGCTCCAAGTTTCTATCATTCAAGGGCACAGAGACGAGGCCCTTCGTAGGCTCCCCAACTCCTCAGTGAGGTCGTTGCAGACGTCTAGTCTGTCAACAAGATAAGGGTCGGGCTGATCTTCCTTATGCAGGGCGATTGAGTAGTAGTACCTCGCTAGAGCCTGGTCTCCTCTGACTTCTCCAACCTCGTGACTTGTTGGAAACTTCATCTTCACATAATAGGTTGATACTACCGCCAGGAGTGCATTTAGATCAGGTCGACCGAGAATCACATTATAGGCGGACGGAGTCCTTACGACTAGGAAGTCGACCCATGCTTTGGCTAATTTCGGGTGTTGCCCTGTCGCTACGGCCAAAGTTATTATGCCTTCGATTGGTTTGGCGTTGCTAGCAAATCCTACCAGCAGAGAATTCATAGGCCCCAAGTGGTCATCGGGTAGGGACATTTTTGAGAAGGCATCGTAAAACAACACGTCGGTTGAGCTTCCATTATCCACCAAAATGCGGCGTACATCGTAGTCAACAATGTTCAAAGAAATTACAACCATGTCATTGTGTGGGAATTAGATCCCTTGGCCATCCACCTTGATAAAGGTCACGGGTTCCATGGTCCTCTGCCTCTTCACTAGTCCATCGGGTCTGCTGGCCTCTCCTTGTTGAAGTCCCCCCAAGATAGTGTTGATGATGCTAAGGGGCAGCCAATCTTCTTGCTGGCTTCTCCAACTTGACGGTAATGCTCTCAGTCGATCTTCTCGCTCCTCGGGCCATCTTTGCAGAAATTGGCTAAGTCTGCCTCGCTTGATGAGCACTTCGATCTCGTCCTGGAGTTGGATGCACTCCTTGGTGTCATGATCGTGGTCATGATGGTAAAGGTAGAACTTGTTGGGGTTGCGCTTGCTAGGATGGGAATGCATTCTCTTCGATCTTGGAAGTCGTTTCTGGATCTCCATCAGTACTTGGGTCTTCGGGGCATTAAGGGGGGTGTAGTTGTGAAATCATCATCGTCAGGGAGAATTTTGATGCTGGGGGGAACCTCGGCATGCCCTTCCATCGGGGCTTCTCTGCCTCCGAGCTTGAGGGGGAGTTCGGGCTCGCCCACGACCATGGGGAGTTCGGAAACATGGCCGAGCTTTAGTCCGCTTCCTTTCTTCGATGGGCCTGCCTGGTCCATCGATTTGCCACTTGCCACTGGCTTCGTCGTCCTTAGCCTCGAAGGCCTCCTCTGCCCGAGCATAACTTTCGGCCCGAGCTAGCATGTCGGCAAAATCCCTGGGATACTTCTTTTCTAGGGAGAACAGTAAGTCACTCTTCTGAAGGCCATCCTTGAGAGCGGCCATGGCGACTGACTGGTCCAGGTCTCGGACCTCCAATGCAGCAGTATTAAATCAATTGACGTAAGCTCGGATGGGTTCCCCCTCCTGCCTAATGGTCATTAAGGAATCCGAACCTCGGCGTGGACACCGACTACTAATAAAGTGGGTCACAAACTGTTGACTCATCTGATCAAACGATAAGATGGTACTCGGCTTGAGCGTCGAGTACCAGTTCCTGGCAGCCCCCTTAAGGGTAGAGGGGAAAGCCTAGCACAGGATAGCGTCTGGCGCACCATGGAGCAACATCATTGTCCGAAAGGCTTTCAAGTGGTCGACCGGATCAGTGGTCCTATCATAGCTCTCGAACTATGGAAGCTTGAAGTTCGACGGGATCGGTTCCTGCATGATTTTCTATGAAAAAGGGGGGTCAGCGCAGATGTCATTACCGTGTAAGGAGGGAGTGTGACAAAGTTTTTCGATTCGTCGGCTCATTTCTAAGAGCCTTTGATCCAACAGATCTTCATGATTTTTGATCTCCAAGGTTTTCTTATAGAATGGGTGTGAAGCTTCACCCTGGGTTGAGCCACGGTCCGAGCAAGGGCTCTCCCTCCATTACCTTCCTCATCCGGGGATTGGAGGTTGGGTAGCCCATGTCGGTCGCCCCTGGACTGGACCACATGGCTCTAGAGAATCCCGCACCGGTTGAGCTGGTATTGGGGCCTGCTGGTGCTTGGCCTGCACTGCCTGCACTACCTCCATGAGACCGCAAGCCTGCTGGACAAGCAGATTGAACTGCTCTGCATCCACCGTGGCTATAGAGGGAACCTGGGTCGTCGGGGCTAGAGCGGGAGCGGACGAATCAGAATGGGATCAGGCCATGGAGGCCGTTGATCATTGGGTTGAGGCTCTCCTATGGGGTATTTTTTTTTGGGAAGGAATTCTAGAGAGGAAGAAGAGAGATCTCTAGAGTGGGAAGAGAGAAATTATCGTCGAGCACTCCTTTAAGAACAAGAGAACCTCGGTGGTTCGTCCCTTCCTCCAGCGCCAATCTGTTGACGCAGAATCTGATCATCGTTGGAATCAGCTGGAGCGGTGGTGGATGAGGTCGCCGTCGGAGACCTGCAAAATAAAGTCCCATCCGAAGTCGGTGGGGGGTGGCTCCGACAGGACTCTCCGACGATCAAATCAGCTTCGACCAACAGAAATGGAGTGCTCGGGAATGAGTTCCACAGAGGTTAGAGAAGAAGAGGAGAGCTTAGAGCATAGAGATTAGAGGTTAGAGTTAGCGTATTAGGAGGGTCCTTTTTATAGGCAGAGCTTGATGGTGACAGCTGTAGCCACGTGCTGGCAGGCCGCTCGAGGTCCAGCGGAGTTAGTTCTAGGAAAATGTGCCATCTACAGCATGTTGATGGTGACAGCCATCACCACCTGATAGTGGGTCGCCGTCGCTTACGATGGACTGATGGTGATGGCTGCAGCTATCTTGATACTAAGCCGCTCGAAGCCGAGTGAAGGGTTGAAGGACTTTGATGTGTACCCATTTTGGAGGAGTTCAGACTCCTGAAGAGGAAGCTCGGAAGGAGTTCGACTCCCATAGGCATCTGGATGGAGGTCCTCGGCTAAGGCTCAATCGCTGGGGAGTTCGGTAGAAGCTCGACCGGCTGGAAGGGATGTCTGGGAGGCGTCTGACTCTTGAAGAAGTCCGACCAAAGGGGAAGCTCGGAGGGGGTTCAGGCGTCTAACTGGAAGGGTGTGGAGAGAGTTCGGCTCTCGCGAGAGTCCTACTAAAGCTCGACCGCTGAGGGTCCAAGGAGCTCGACCGCTAAGCAGTTCGGTCGGGCCACTGGGAGTCCGAAGGAGCTCGACCGTTAAGGAGTTCCGCTAAAGCCCGATCGCTGAGGAGTTCGTTGGGGGGTCCAAGGAGCTCGGCCGTTGGGAGTCCAAGGAGCTTGGCCGCTGAGAGTCCAAGAAGCTCGACCGCTAAGCAGTTCGATCGGGCCACTGGAGGTCCGAAGGAGCTCGGTCGTTGAGGAGTTCTACTAAAGATTGGCCGCTGAGGAGTTCGACAGGCTGAAGGAGTTCGATCAAGCCACTGGGGGGTCCAAGGAGCTCAGCCGCTGGGAGTCCAAGGAGCTCGATCGTTGGGAGTCCAAGGAGCTCGGCTGTTCGGAGTCCAAGGAGCTCGGCCGCGGCTATTGATTGCATTAGGCAGAGCATCGAATTGGACTTCAGCAGAAGTGGGATTTATCCCCAATAGGTTTGAAGGAGGTCTACTAATTGAGAAAAATATTGAAGAGAGTTAAGGCTGACCTTCAGGCCTTTCGAAAAATTGCTGCGGAGGTGACTAAGGAAGTCACTCACCTCTGAAGTTTACACATGAAGGATGTAGTGAGTTTTAGGATTCAGAAAGAAAATTTTGAGTAGGAGCTCGCTGAACTCTGGAAGAGTGTGAGAGACAAGTCCTGGGTGCTCACAGCGAAGATCGACTCTCTAGAAGTTGATCTCAAGAAGGTGAAAGAGAAGATTCATCTCTTGGAAGGGAGTTCACCACGGTCCATTGACGAAGCTCAGCATGACTGGAACTGGTCGAAGAAGTTCTTCCAGCTTTAGAAGTAGCTGCAGGATGCTGAAGATCAACACAGTAATTATTGGGTGACCTGGGTAGGAAAGATGTCCAGGCTTGAAGGCGAGCTAAAGGCTGCCAAGGTTAAGGCGACCTATTTTTGGAAGAAGTTTCATAGCATTTAGCAGGCTGGATCAAGCGGTGAACTTGAGGAGCTCGTCTTTCTGAGGAGGACTATCGACAAACTCTCCAAGGCTGTTGGGGTGGAGAAAATCGAAGTTTAACAATTGAAGCTCTAGTTGACCTGAGAGCGTCAAGCTGTCAAGGATGCTGAAGCTGAATCTGAAGCAACAATAAGAGCTCAAGGCCAAATTTGAATACTCCAACAGGATGTACATCGATGGTCTATACAAGGAGCTAGAGGAGGAAATTTTCAAACTAAAGGAAGCTTTGGTGATGGCTAGAGCTAATAGCCCAAAGTCTGAAGAGCTTGGATCGCCTTAGGACTTCACCTCTTTTTTTATATATATAATTGATTTCACTGATCTTTATCTTGTCTATAATGCATTTGCTTTTTCATATAGTTAGCCTTTGTCGACCTCTATTTTGCTTGTAGTGTGCCCATTGTAATTGATCTTATTAACTTTTACTTGTAACGAACTTAACTTCATAATAAAATAGTACCTTTTTCATTGTCATCTCTTACATATTCGATTCTGGATGCCTTATTTTTCTTTCATATCTAACGAGATGCTTGTCATGGATGTCAGGTTAGGGGTTTGTTCCATGGATTAGGATGGGATTTTTTCTTTGACGTTTGGCACGGTCGTAGGGAAATGTGCTCACCAATCGTTAGTAGCACCTTGGCCTTTCCCTCATTTTAAATCAGCATGGCCTTGACCTTCTAGCCCTTATATGATCATAGAGGTTCATCGGATCCATTAATGGGTTCTCGTCTTGGCTTTGCACACGTTAGGATGAGGTTCTCCTCCTGTTAATGGATTGTAGGGGCACATTAGGGCCATCAGTAGGGCCTCTCCCCTCATCTCATCTTAGTTCAACGAGGTCTTTTACCTTGCTCACATTAGGACGAGATTCTCATCCTATTCCTAATGGATTGTAGGGGCAGATTAGGACCATTGGTAGGGCCTCTCCCCTCAACTCATCTTAGTTCAATGAGGCCTTCGACCTTACTTACGTTAGGACGAGGTTCTCCTCCTGTTCCTAATGGGCAGTAGGGGCACATTAGGACTATTGGTAGGGCCTCTCCCCTCATCTCATCTTAGCTCAACAAGGTCTTCAACCTTGCTCACATTAGGACGAGGCTCTCCTCCTATTCCGAATGGGCCATTTTTGATTGCTTTAGAGTTGTCATTACAAAATCTTTGTGCCAAGAAGTAATGATGTTATAATAAAAAGAAATTTATTGAAGAAAAGTTACTAGTAGTACATTCTTAAGTTTTCTGAATTTCAAGGCCAATGAAGTGCCGCCCCTCCAAGCTCCTTCAAGTGGTAAGTTTTGGGCCGGATGACCTCCTTCACTCTATATGGATCTTTCCAATTTAGGGCAAGCTTTCCTTGCTCTTGAGGCTTCAAAACGGACGCTAATCGGAGCACCAAGTTTCCCACTCTGAACGCTTTGTTTTTTACTCTAGAGTTATAGTATCTGGTCACTCTTCATCTGTAGGCTTCCATCCGAACTTAGGCATCTTCTCTCTTTTCTTTCAATAGATCGAGATTGACTCTGAGGTCCTGTAAGTTATGATACTCATTGAAGGCCATGACCCATGCTGATGAAAGTTTAAGCTCGATCGGGATGACTGCCTCTATCCCAAAGGTTAGGGCGAACCATGTTTTGCCAGTTGGTAGCTTATGAGTAGTTTGGTACATCCAAAGGACATGGTAGAGTTTGTCCGCCCAAGTCTCCTTTGCTCTTTCAAGCCTTGTCTTGATGTCCTACAGTAAAATTCTATTGGTCACATCTGCTTCACCATTTGCTTGCGGATGGGACACTGACGTGAAGTGATGAAAGATGTTCAGATCTTCGCAGAACTCAGCGAACCTCATCCCAACAAACTATCATCCGTTATCTATTATGAGAGTTTAGAGCATACCAAATCGATAGATAATTGACTTCTAGATGAAGTCCTGTATCTTGGCCTCAATAATTTTTGCTAGTGGTTTAGTTTCGATCCATTTGGTGAAGTAGTCGATCATAATCAGGAGGAACTTTTATTGTCCGGATGCCATTGGAAAAGGGCCAAGTATGTCCAATCCCCACTATGCAAATGGCCAAGGTGCACTTAGTGGAGTAAGCTCAGAGGCTAGCTATCTTTGTATGTTTGCATTTCTCTGACAACGGTCACATTTCTTGATATACTTTATAGAGTCGAGGTACAAGGTCGGCCAATAGTACCCTTGCCGAAGTAGTCTTTGTGACAGAGATCTGGCTCCTACATGATTTTCATAAATTTTCTCGTGTACTTTTCATAATGCGAGGTCTGTCTCTGAAGGTCGGAGACATCTCAAAAGCGATAGCGAATACGATCTTTTATACAGTTTGCCCTAATATAAAACATACCAGAAGGCTTAATTTTTGAGTTTTCGAGCTTCTTTTGGATCATGAGGAAGAACTTTCTCTTTGAGATAGGCAACTAATGGGTCAATCCAGCTCGGCTCGTGCTCCATCTGTATAATAAGCTATGATTTCTCTGAGCTTGGGCATTTTAGAGTTTCAAAAAATACTTCTTTAGATAGTTTGACTGGGGCTAAAGTGGCCAATTTAGAGAGGAGGTTGGCTCTTGTATTTTCTACCCTTGAAATCTGTTGAATGCCAAAACTATCAAAGATCGAAGTCAAATCCTTTACTTTCTTAAGGTATTTCATCATACTTTTCTCTTGTGCTTCATAGTTGCCACTAACTTGGTTGACCACTAATTGAGAATTACTGTAGACTTGAAGTCGATCTACTTTTAACTCTCTTGCTATTTTTAACCCGATGATCAGCACTTCATATTCGACCCCATTATTAGTTGTAGAAAATTCAAAGCGTAGCGCATATTCGGTGATGACTCCCTCGAGGTTGACTAAGACTAACCCCACGCCTGCTCCAGCAGTGTTGGATGAACCATTCATTTATAGGGTCAAAAAATCTTCGAAAAGGTCGACAGTCTCTTCGGAGAGGCTCAGCTGCAACCACGGGATGCCGATCTCATTCTATTCAAGCTCAGCTTAATCTGGAATGGTACATTCTACTATAAAATCTATCAATATCTAAGCTTTGATCAAAGATCGGGGTCGATAATTGATGTCAAACTCTGTGAGCTCGATTGCCTATTTTATGATTCTTTTGAAAGTATCCATTTGATGAAGGACTGCTTTTATTAGTTGATCCATGAGAACCATTATGGTGTGGCCCTGAAAGTAAGATCGGAGTCTTCTGGCAGCAATTAGAAGAGAGTAAATCAATTTTTCTAACTTAGAGTACCTGGTCTCTGCATCCCTTAAGATCCAGCTTATGTAATAGACTGGTCGCTGCACTTTTGCTTCCTTCTTGACCAAGACTGCTGCCAAGGCCGTCAGAGAGACTGCTAGGTATAAAAATAATTCTTCTTCAGATTTAGACTTTGCTAATAGTGGGGGTGAGCTGAGGTAGTTTTTGAGCTCCTCAAATGCCCATTGGCACTCCATCGTCCAGCAGAAGTTCTTTGGTTCCTTGAGAACATGGAAGAAGGTCATGCATTGCTCAGTCGATCTTAAGATGAAGCGATTTAGGAACACCACTTTTTCAGTTAGGCACTGAACTTTTTTGATTATTTTTGGAGCAGTCATCTCCTAAATAGCTCGGATTTTCTCTGGATTTGCTTCAATCTCGCATCTTGACACCATAAATCCTAGAAACTTTTCTAAGGTCACACCAAAGGTGCACTTGGTCGGGTTCAGCTTCATCTTGTACTTCTTGAGTGCACTAAAGGTCTCTTCAAGGTCAACGATGTGGTTTATTGAAGCTCGGCTTTTAACAAACATGTCATCTACATACACCTCCATGTTGCAGCCGATCTACTTCTTGAAGATCTTGTTAACCAGACGCTAGTACGTTGCCCCTGCATTTTTGAGTCCAAAAGGCATAACCCTATAATAGTAAGGACCACGGTCAGTAATAAAAGCGATTTTCTCCTTATCCTCTAGCGCCATCGATATTTGGTTATAGCCGAAAAAGACATCCATAAAGGTGAGAAGCTCGTGGCCTGAGATTACGTCTACTAGTTGATCAATCCTGGATAGAGGGTAGCTATCTTTTGGGCTGACTTTCTTCAGCCTTTTAAAGTCTATACACATCCTTCACTTGCCATTTGTCTTTTTGACAAGAACCACGTTTAAGATCCAGCTCAGATAGTTAACTTCCTAGATGAATCTAGCTTTGAGGAGCTTTCCTACCTCTTATGCAATTACTTTTTGCCTCTCTGGGGTATGGTTGTGCATCTTCTCTTTTACTGGCCGATACCTAGGATCAACTGCTAATCGATGTTCCATGACCTTGATATCAATTCTTGGCATATCTGCTGGGACCTAGGTGAAGACGTCTGCATTCTTCCTAAGGAAGGTGACGAGTCGCTTCCGAACCTCATCCCCCAAGTTGGAGTCAATCTACATAGTGTGCTCCGCACTCCCATCATTTAAGGGCATAGATACGAGGTCCTCCATAGGTACACCCCGCTCCTCAGTAAGGTCATCACGGACATCAAACCCATCAACAGGACAAAGGTCGGGCTTGATGTTTTTCTGTAAGGCATTGGAGTAACAACATCTTTCCAATGCCTAGTCTTTCTTGATCTTTCCAATTTCGTAGCTCGTTAGGGAACTTCACCTTTAGATAATAAGTTGACACCACTACTCAGAGCACGTTCAAACCAGGTTGGTCGAGAATAGCATTATAGACAAATGAAGCCTTTACGACTAGAAAATTGACCTATGTCTTAACCAGCTTCAGGCATTGTCCTGCAGTCATAGTCAAAGTTAATATGCCCTCAACTGGCACAGCATCGCCAGTGAAGCCTACCAATGGGGAGTTCATAGGTCCTAAGTGGTTATTAAGTAAGGATATTTTTGAGAAAACATCATAAAATAAAACATCAATAAAGCTTCCATTATCTACCAAAATGTGGTAAACATCATAGTCGATAATGTTTAAAGAGATTACTACCATGTCATTGTATGGAAACTGGACTCCTTGAGCATCCTCGTCGGTGAAAGTGATGGGCTCTTCAGTTCTCTGCCTCTTGCTGGGCTCGGCTAACCCACTAGCCTCCTCTCACCGAAGTCACCCAGAGATGGTGTTGATGATGCCAAGAGGTAGCCAATCTGCCTACTGCTCCTTCCTTTGCAGTTCTGGTTGCGACAATGCCCTCGGCCGATTTTTTCATCCTTCAGGCCGACGCCATAGGAATCGATCGAGTTTACCTCGCCTGATGAGCTCCTTGATCTTATCTTGGAGATGAATACATTCTTCAATATCATGATCATGATCACGATGATAGAGGCAAAACTTGTTTGGATTGTGTCTACCAGGATGGGAGCGCATCCTTTTAGGCCTCGACAGCTGCTCCTTAATCTCTATCAGTACTTGCACTTTTAGAGCATTGAAGTGGGCATAATTATGAAACCTTCAGAGGGGGGAATCCTGCCATGCCCTTCTGTTAGGACTTCCCTGCTTCTGAGCTCGGGGAGGAGTTCGGGCTCGCTTAAACTTAGGGAGAGTTTGAGAGCATGATCGAGCTTCACTCAACTTTTCTTCCTCAATAGGCCTGCCCAGCTTGCTGATTCACCACTCTCCAATGGCTTCATTGCCCTTGGCCTTGAAGGCCTCCTCTGCTCGGGCATACCCTTTAGCACGAGCTAGCATATCAGCAAAATCCTTGGGACACTTCTTCTTTAGGGAGAATAGCAAATTGTTCTTCTAAAGGGCACCCTTTAGCGCAGCCATCACAATAGATTGGTTCAGGTTTTGGACCTCTAGCGCAGCGGCATTGAATCGATTAACAAAAGCTCGGATGGATTCTCCCTCCTGTTGCTTGATGTTGATGAGGGATTCCGAGCCCCGCCTAGGACATCAGCTACTAACAAAATGAGTTCAAACTGATGGCTCATCTGGTCAAAAGAGAAGATGGTATTCGATTTGAGAGCTGAGTACTAGGTCTTGGCAGCTCCCTTCAGGGTGGACAGGAAGGCTCGGTAGATAATGGCATCTAGTGCGTCATTAAGCAGCAGCATCATCCGAAAGGCCTCTAGGTGATCAAGCAGATTGGAGGTCCCATCATAGCTCTCGAATTAAGAGAGCTTGAAGTTTGGTGGAATCGGTAGCTGCATAATGCATTGAGAGAAAGGAGGATCGGTACATATATCACTACCATGAGAGAGGGGAGCATGGCGGAGTTCCTCGATCTACCGGTTCGTCTCTTGTAGTTTTCAATTTAGATCCTCTCAATCATAGATTTCTAAGATCTTTTGGCTGAATGGAAAAAAAGTTCCCCCAGGAGTAGAGTCATGATTAGAGCAGGGGCTTATGGCTCTCTACTTTCCATTTTTGGAGGTCACTGATCGGCAAGCCCAAGTCGATAATTCCTAGACCGGATCATGGAGCTTCAGAGAAGCCTCCTCAGGCTGAATTGATGTTGGAGTCTGCCGCTGCATGGTCTGCACCACCTCCATGAGATCGCAAACCTATTGGACTAGTTGGTTGAACTACTTTGAATCTAGCATGGCTGCTTGTGGAGCTTGAGTTGCCAGAGCTAAAGTGGGAGCGGATAGATCTAGATGAGATCTAGCTACAGAGGTCATTGACCGTTGGGGTGAAGATTTTCTGGAAGGCATTTTTTTCGAGAAGGACTCTAGAGAAGAAGAAGAGAGATCACTACTGAGCACTCCTTTAAGAACAAAAAAACCTCAGGAATAGAGGTCCCTTCCTCTAGCATCAATCCTATTGGTGCAAAATTTGATCACCATCGGAGTCAGAGAAGAAGAGGTCACCGTTAGTGACCTGCAAAATAAGTCTCATCCAGAGCCTGGGGGGTGGCTTCAGTAAGACCCTCCGATGATCAAGTCAGCTCTTTCGGCCAACAGAAATGAAGTACTCAGTCGAGAGAGTTGCAGAGTATTGAGAAGGAGAAGAAAGCCTAGAGAAAACATATTTGGAGGATCCCTTTTATAGACGGAGCCTATAACAAACTGATAGTGATAGCCGTAACTATCGGATAGTGGGCCGCTTAGGACCACATGGGATTTGTTATGGAGGATAGTGTCTATTATTATGATGTGCCAGTTCGTTTGAGATTTGATTGTCAATGTTTGGAGGAGTATGCGTCGATTGGTGATGACCTTTGAGTTATATCAATTCTAGAGGAGTTCGGACTCCTCTAAGGTAGTCTGGGTGTGGGTCGGTTCATGCCATGCCCGAGGCCGGATTTGTGTAGTAGAGGAGACTCTTCTAGAATCAAGAACTAGACCTACTAGAGAGATCAGCACCTTGCTCTTCTGAAGGAGAAACCCGAGGAAGAATTTGCCTGACGGAGGAACCTAACTACTAGGGAGAATTCGAAAGGAGTTCGCCTATTAGAGGAGTTCGAAAGAAATTTGCCTATTGGAGGAGTCCAAAAGAAGTTTAGCTACTAGAGAAATTCGTTTGTTGGGAGAATTTGAAAAGAGTTTGCCTGCTGGAGTTCGAAAGGAGTTCGACTTCTAGGGGAGTTCACCTATTGGGGGAATCCGGAAGGACTTCACCTATTGGACTCCAAAAAGAGTTCGGCTGCTAGAGGGGTTCGATCGTTGGAGGAAGATCGGTCGAACAGGATGCGTAGGTGCTGGAGACTTGGCCAGTTCTCTGGAATGGTATTGACTGTTCAAGCTTTTCTAGTGAAGGAATCTGCGACGTCTTGTCAAATTCAAAATCAGTCTTCTCAGTCAATCAGATTCTTTGGCTGCAGTGTCGAAGGTTGGCCATTCTAGAATGATTCAAAGCTTGAATATTCCTATGAGTTGAGGTTCAATTTCTATAACCACAATCAAATGAAACTGATTTAGTCAAAATCTTAGCCAAACTTTGGTGGGCGTGGATTTATCCCCAACAAAGAGATATGGAAGAGTCTTAGTTGGGTCAAATTCCTATATCAGGTAAGAGCACATATGGCAAATTGTTGGGGCACCCAACACTTGGGCACCCCCTCCTTTGTTTTAGGCGTGGGCACCAGGATAGGCACACAAAAAATTTCTCCTTTTAACCATGAAAATTAGAGAAGAAATCAGGATGGGGTGGCATAAATGGGAAGAGACCAAGTTTGCTAGGATTCTATCATATAGAGTCCAACAAACTTCAACAACTTCTCATCTATTGACTTGATCCACAATAAGATGCCATATATTAAAGAGAGGAGATGGGTGAGCGTGCATGATGATCAGGAAGAGAGGAGATTTGTCACCAAAAATAAGAGAGAAAGGGGATGGGGGGCATGGGATGTAGGTGGCGCAGGCAAGATGGATCCTAGTCTTACTAGGATTCCATATTTGACTTGGTCAAATATGGTTTCTCAAACCAAATCAAACCAGAAGTAAATCAATTCAATTAAATTAGATCCTAATCTAATTAAGAACTTAATTAAATTAGATTTAGTTTTAATTTAATTTTTTAATCAAATTAGAATATTGGGTTGACCCAAGTCCTAGTTGAATTAGGACTAGTTCTTTCTTACGCTTGGTTTATCCAATAAACTAATTTGACTTGATCCAATCAAGGCCAAATTAAATCTAATTAAATAATATTTAATTAGACTTAATCTCAGTCTTTTGGCTTAATCAAATTAAGCTAATTAGCAATTGAATTGCTAATCGATCCTCCTACAATATTTGCACTAGGTTAAACATTAA
This sequence comes from Cocos nucifera, assembly GCA_006176705.1. NCBI lineage: Eukaryota > Viridiplantae > Streptophyta > Magnoliopsida > Arecales > Arecaceae > Cocos > Cocos nucifera. The sequence goes on from QRFJ01003576.1 coordinate 65,046, forward strand.
TCGTATTGATCATTTAACCTTAGAACAATTCTGAATCATTGATCAACTATCCGATCGGATCATGAATTCTAATATGTGTGACCCCATAGGTTCAATCCTAAGCCACTAGTATAGAAATAAATTTTTATATCAGTTGAAGTGACCATCTAGATATGGTACCTGATAGCTGGATCGTTCAAATGTGTAGAATAACATCCTTAGAACCCATGTGGATATAGTTTCCATATAATTCATCCTCTTGACCCAAATGCTCATAGGACACCTCAGAGTTAAACTATCAACTCTGATCAGGCTATCCATATTGTATTTCAAAAAACCAAATCCATCTCATGGATTACCTTGGCCAAGATTTTGCTATATTGAAATATAGTGATACATTTTTCTTCAACTCTTGGAGTGGTCAATCCCATCTTGATCACACACCGACTTCGCAAGTACTTGATTATGGGCAAAAATTTTCTATTATTAAATTAAAAATTTAGTTAATCCAGTACTAAAGTATAGTGAGTTGCTTGCAAGCCACTGAGGTGATCTTAGGTCTAAGGGATACATATACATATATCCCATCAGTGACATTCTTGACAGCAGAATGCTCTGGAGTTGGTCACATTCTATGATGATGTATCCTTACATCTCACCTGTATGCCATACTAGCATCTCCACACTCCTTGGTTAAGAGGACAACCAACCTACATGTTATACAGTGACCTATGCTCGATAGATGCTGTCGTCTTTATTAATAGTCTATCATTTGGTCATGAATAGTTTGAAGGAATAATCGATAAATCCTCTCTTTATCGAATTTAAATAGTCCTAAGGACTTCATCACAATAATGGAGTTCATTAGAAGATGAAAACATATGATGAAAAATGCCAAAAATATATTTTATTAGTAAATCAATTATAATTATAATATAGCTCAATCGTTAGGCTGATGATTGGCTTTGTGACACATTTTCCAATAACTTTCACTTATCTTAAAGCCACTCATTATGGTATCTAATATCCATCTTCAACTTGTGGTTGTCAAACTCCTTTATCGTCAAGGATTTAGTGAAGGAGTCGGCCAGGTTCTTCTTTCTATCGATCTTCTGAAGGTCGACGACACCTCGACCCACGATCTCTCGAACTAGGTGAAAGCAGCATAGAATATGCTTCATCCATTGGTGTGCCTTTGATTTTTTCTTGTCTGAGCTATGGCACCAGTGTTGTCGCAGTAGAGTACGACCAGATCATCTAGGAAGGTGCTACTCTAGCTCGCTGATGAATTTTCTTAGCCATACAGCTTTCTTGACAGCATCTGATGCTACGATGTACTCTACTTCATAAACAGAGTTTGTCAAAGTATGCTGCTTGGAACTCTTCCAGCAAATGGCTCCATCATTTAGAGTAAAGATATAACCCAACACGCTTTTGCTGCCATCATGGTCAGATTGAAAGCTAGAGTCTATAAACCCCACAAGTTTTAGATTTGACTCACCATAAACCAAGCATTGGTTCTTAGTATTTTTCAAATACATAAGGTTGGCTTTAACCACTTTTCAATAGTTTTCTCTAGGATTAGACTAGTATATACTCACTACTCCTAATGAGTATGCCATATCTAGTCTTGTACATGTCATGGTGTACATGATAGATCCCACTATCAAAGCATATGAAACTCTACTCATACGCTCTCTCTCTTCAAGTGTTGTTAGACAATCCTTCTTAGAGAGAGAAATTTTATGGTCTATTGAGAGATAACCCTTTTTGGAATTCTTCATGCTGAACCTCTTCAGCATAGTATCTATGTACGTAGACTGGGATAATCTAAGCATCCTTTTAGATCTATCCCTATAGATTTTCATCCCTAGGATGTAGGATGCTTCACCCAAGTCCTTCATGGAGAACTGATATGGCAACCAAACTTTTATTTTCTACAGTGCGGGGATGTCATTCTCGATTAAGAGAATATTATCCACGTACAAGATAAGGAATACCACTACTAGACCATTTGCCTATTTATAAATGCAGGGCTCTTCTCTATTCTTAATGAAGCAATATATTTTGATCAGCTTATCAAAATGCATGTTCCAACTCCAAGATGTCTACTTCGATCCATAAATGGATCTCTGAAACTTACACACCTTGGACTCATCTATGAATGTGAACCCCTCAGATTGTATTATATACACCTCTTCGATCAGCTCTCCATTTAGAAAAGTTGTTTTCACGTTCATCTACTAGATCTCATAATCCAGATGGATAGCTATCGTAAGCATTATCCAAATGAATTTAAGCATTGCCATAGGGGAGAATGTCTCATCATAATCAATGCCATAGTATTAACGATACCTCTTGGCAATCAGATGGACTTCATAGGTCTTCATCATTTCATCTGTGCCTCTCTTTCTTTTGAAGACCCACTTGCATCCAATGGATTTAACCCCTTCGGATGGGTTAACCAATGTCCACACATCATTGACCTTTATGGACTCCATTTTGGATTTCATGGCCTTAAGCCATTTCTCAAAATTAGATTTCTGCATAGCATCCATATAGGTGATCGGATCCTCATCATCCTCATCAAATTTGATGGGATCACCATCCCAGACCAAGAAATCATAGTATTTATCTGGGTAACACGGTACTCTACCGGATCGCCTTAATGGTGCAGGGATACTAGGCTCTAAATTTGATCTAATCAAATTTGACTCAGGTTCAACTATAGATGTCGGTCTTTCTACCTATTGAACTTCATCAGGTTCAACCATAGAGGCAATGGTTCCTTCACCAAGGAACTTCTTTTCTAAAATGATTATCTTGAGGCTGACGAACACCTTTTATTCATTAGCATGGTAGAAGAAATATTCTTTGATCTCTTTTAGGTACTTTATGAATGTGCACTTGTTAGACATAGGTCCAAGTTTATCTGTAACTAATCATTTGACATAAGCTGGGCACCCCCAGACCCTAAGATGTGAAGGTGTTGGGTTATGCCCTATCCATATCTTATATGGAGTCTTAACTATAGACTTACTTGGAATCCTTTTTAATGTGAGCTCGAAAGTGGCACTCCCAAATCTTGGAAACATGAGAAGATAGGTCATGAAAATATGAGAGCAAGCCAGAAGAGAAATCAGCATGGATAGTAAATTTCAAAAACTGGGCTGGCTCATCCTGAGACTGAGTCGGCTAAGTTGAAAACTAGGCTAGCTCAGTCTAGGACTGAGTTGGCTATATCTTAGAAAAAAATTGAGATAAAAAGTAGCATTTTTAGGCTATTGGCATGGTATACAACTGAGTCGGCTCAGTTTGAGACTGAGCCGACCTAGTCATAGGTTAGTCAGCTCAGTCTGAAACTAGGTCGGCTCAGTTTTTGTGGGTTTATTTTGTGTACGTGGGATGTTTAAATTTTGAAGAGTTTTTCTATCAACTTGGGGCTTGACCCATTTGTAAAGCATAAATACTAGAAATAGGTCAAGGTTGTATATGATGCTGAATTCATAGAATAAAGCTCTTTTCTTCTGAAAAACTCTTATGCTCTCTTTCTCTCTTTTCTCTTGAATCCATTATTTTGCTTCCACATTGATCGTAGGAGATTATTTTTTGTTGCTTGGCTAACACCAGCGGCCACATCAGTTCAAGAGAGGATAGTGTATCGTAATAGTTGGTATCAAAGTGGTGTTGCATGGAAGGAAGACACCTAGGGTTACTACATCCAAGATCTGTTGCATCAGGTTTTATCCAAAATCTTCTTGTTTCTTCATTATTTATCTCTAGATTAAGGTGGAGATTGGTTACACGGAGGGACGGTAATACAGATGGTTGAAAAGAGGATCTAGGGCATTTAGATCTTCTTTCAAGGATAGTATTACTGGTGTGTGATCGAATAAGGATGTTAGAGATCTATTCTTGACTTGTTTGAAGTTATAGCATTGAGTGGATTCAAGATGGATTTTGGGAAGTTTGATGATAAGGGAAACTTTATGCTATGGCAACAAAGGGTAAAGAACTTGTTGGTTCAGCAGAGGATCTACAAGATCTTGATAAGAGAAAGGTCCAAAAAGATCAGTGCTGAGGATTGGAAAGAGTTTGAAGAAATTGCTTTCAGCATAATCCGGATGTGCTTGGTCGATCAAGTTTTGCCCGAGATTTGCATAGATACTATGGTAAAGGGGCTCCGAATGAGACTAGAGAACATATACATGGGGAAGAACATGATAAATAAGCTATGGTTGAAGAAACAATTGTATAGTCTGAGGATGTCCGAAGGCGGAGATCTTGTTGCACATATCCAAAGGTTCAATCAGGTATGTTTTGAAGTGATGAGTTTGGATGTGAAGATGGATGAGGAGCATTAGGCATTGCTGCTATTACGTTCTCTCCCAGGTTCGTATGATGGTCCCAGGAGATTTGTATGAGCCATGTATCTTTGACAAACAGCATAGGATAAAGTTTGCCAGAAGTACCAAGCATAGTGAAGGAGTGCTAGATTTAGTGTACTCGGATGTAAGAGGACCAGCTCCTGTATCAGCTAGAGGTGGGGCAAGGTATTTTGTCACTTTCATTAATGATTTTTCAAGGAAGGTGTGGGTTTATCTAATTAGAAAAAAATTAGAGGTGTTTGCCCAGTTCAGTGCCTGGAGAGCTGAAGTAGAGAAGGAGTTTGGGAGACTGGTGAAGTGTCTGAGGTCGGACAATGGAGGCGAGTATACTAGCCTGAATTTAGGAGGTATTGTGAGAAAAATGGCATCAAATGCCATTACATGGTGAAAATGACTCCCCAGTAGAATGGTGTCATGGAGAGAATGAATCAGATATTGATCGAGAAGGCATGGAGTTTGAGGCTATAGACATCACTTCTAAAATTTTTTTAGGGTGATGCCTTAATTATTTCTTATTTTCTTGTGAATAGGTCCCCACATCGTAAGCTGAATGAATGCATTACAGAGAAAGTCTGGAGTGGAAAGAAGGTGGAGCTTGGCTATCTGAAAATCTTTGGTTGCCCAGTCTATGCACATGTGGAGGCAATCAAGAGGAGCAAATTGGATCTGAAATCTCAAAAGATGATATTCATAAGATATCCACAAGGAGTCAAGGGGTACCTGCTATGAAACTTTTAGGCACAAAAGTTAGTGATCAGCAAGGACCTTATCTTTGATGAGAAGAGCATCTTGAGAAGGTCTGGGATAGATGAAACTGGGAGATAAAGATGAACAGCAGTGGCCAGTCTGAGATAGATGACATGTAGTCCGAATCCATGTATAGGAGTGTTTCTATTGAGTTAGAGCTGGGTAGGAGAAAAGATATTCAGATGGAAGATCGGCATGAAGTACCAGCAGTTCAGATGGATGTGTAGGATCAGCCACAGACATCAGGCATAGATGTGCCAGTGGGAGTGGCTTTGCATAAATCCCAACGTACTATCAGGAGACCAGTTAGATATGGCATTGATGAGGTTATCTCCTATGCACTCATCACTGCTAATGGAGATTTAGAAAATTATGCAGAGGCTATGGAGAGTGAGGATCATGATTCATGGATGTAGGCCATGATGGAGGAGATGGAATCACTTGAAAAGAATTAGACTTGAAAGCCAGTGGATTTTTTAGAAGGTGCTAGACCTATTGGCTCAAAGTAGGTGTTCACAATGAAAGAGGCATCTTCAGAACAAGATAGAGTTAAATTCAAAGCAAGATTGATAGCAAAGAGATACTCACAAAAGAAAGGGATTGACTACACAGAAATTTTCTTTCTTATGGTACGTCATACATCTATTCGAACTTTGCTGTCACTGGTGGCACAGTACAACATGGAGTTGAAGTAGATGGATGTGAAGATGGCCTTCCATAATGGCACATTGGAGGAAAGGATCTACATGAAGTAGCTAGATGGTTTCATGGAGACTAGATAGGAAGAAAAGATGTGTTTACTTGGAAAGTCTTTGTATGACCTGAAATAGTCCCCTCGTCAGTGGTATCGAAGATTTGATAGTTTTCTTTTGAGCCTGGGTTTCAGTAGATGTGAACATGATTGCTATATCTACGTCAAGAATGTAGATGAGAATGATGCTCTGTACTTGCTACTATATGTAGATGATATGCTTATAACCAATAGAAGCATGGAAGCTGTGAAAAGACTAAAAAGAGTATTATCATCTGAGTTTCATATGAAGGATCTAGGTCTAGCTAAGAAAATCCTTGGAATGGAGATTTGCAAAGATAGGTGCAAAGGAATGCTTCATTTGTCACAAGAAAGATATGTCTAGAAAGTTTTGGAGAGATTTTGAATGGAGAAAGCCAAACCTGCAGAGATGCCATTATCGAGTCATATATTTCTCTCCAAGTTACAAAGCCTCCATTCAAAAGAGGAGAGAGAATACATGGAAAAAGTTCCTTATGCAAATGCTATAGGTAGTGTGATGTACACTATGGTATACTGTAGACTAGATACAGCACATGCAGTGAGCATGGTTGATAGATATATGGCTAACCCTAGGAAAGAACACTAGAAAGCATTGAAATGGATATTGCGATATCTACACGAAACAAGAGATTATGGTTTGGTGTTTGGTAGGCATCTAGGAGGATTTGAAGATGGAGGTTCGAGTCCTCTAGAACATTTTGTAGATGCGAGTTATGCAGAAGATCTTGATACAAGAAGGATTACTATTGGATACTTCTTCTGCATGTATGGTGGACCGATGTCTTGGAGATTAACCCTTCAGTCAATTATAGCTTTATCTACCATAGAGGCCGAGTATATTGGAATGACGGAGGCTGCAAAAAAAGTTCTTTGGCTTAGGAGGCTGATTGCTGAGTTGGAGATGGAGCAGAGCAAGGTTACACTATTCAGTGATAGTCAGAGTGCTTTGTTGTTGGCACATAACCCAATCTATCATGCGTGCACAAAGCATATAGATGTGAGGTAACACAGGATCAGAGAGTTGATAAAGGAAGGTGAAGTGAAACTGATGAAGGCCCATACCAAGGAGAATCAATTTGATGCACTCATGAAGGTACTCTCCAGAGATAGCTTTCAGATGTGTATGGCAAGGATGGGTTAACTGAGAAGAGATAAGTTCATAAGAACTTGGAAGCACCAAGATGGAGAATGTGCGCTCAAAAGTGGAGCTCCCAAGTCTTGAAAACATGAGAAGACATGTCATAAAAAGATGAGAGCAAGTTAGAAGAGAATCAACTCGAGTAGTAAAGTTTAGAATTGGGTTGGCTCATCCTAAAACTGAGTCGGCTAAGTTGGGAACTGGGCCGGCTCAGTCAAAGATTGGATCACTATGTCTCAGAAAAAAATTCAGACAGAAAGTAGCATTTTCAGACTATTGACACGGTACACAACTGAGTCAGCTCAATCTCAGACTGAGCCGACCAAGTCATAGGTTAGTCGGTTCAGTCTAAAACTAGGCCAGCTCAATTTTTGCGGGTTTGTTTTGTGTATGTGAGATGTTTGGATTTTGGAGAGTTTTTTCATAAGCTTGGGGCTTGATCCTTTTGTAAAGTATAAATACTGGAAATAGGTCAAGGTTGTATATGATGCTGAATTTATTGAATAAAACTCTTTTCTTCCAAAAAACTCTTATGCTCTCTTTCTCTCTTTTCTCTTGAATCCATTATTTTGCTTTCGCATTGATCCTAGGAGATTGTTCCTTGTTGGTTGGCTAATCACCAGCAGCCATGTCAGTCCAAGAGAGTATAGTGTATCCCAATATTTAACTGATAGAAAGTCGATTTGAGTGCATATTCATAGAAGGATATCGACAAGCTGGCAAAATCCATCATGGATCGGATCATGTCTAACAGAGTCCAATTTCTCCTTTTAGACACACTATTATGTTGTGGTGTTCCTAGAGGAGTCCATTGGAAGAATCCCATTCTCTCCTAGCTATGTGAGAAACTCGTCGAAAAGGTATTCTCCTCCTCGATCAGATCAAAGAGTTTTAATACTTTTTTTAGTTTGTTTTTCTACTTCACTTCAGAATCACTTGAACATTTCAAATAAATCTGACTTGTGTTTCATCAGATAGACATATCTGCTAAAGGAACATCTAGCTCTAATACCAAGTGTTGGCACCTACGGCTACTCGGAACCATAGTCGTAGATCCGATCTCTTGCACGAACCTAGGTGTTAATCCAAAAATATGAAGAAGAGCAAAAAAAAGATGATGATGGCACCTAGGGCTTGGCGTTAGAACTAGAGAGAAAAGAGAGAAGAGAGTTAGGAAGAAAAGTTGTATATTGATTCCTTTCTCTTTGTAAAAATTACAATACCTAGGTTTATATACTTTAGAATTTCTGCTATACCACATGGATCCTAATAAACCCAAACTCTAATAGAAAAACTCTCCTAGGCTAACCCAATATATGAATTAACCATCTTAAGATCTTATTGGATCAGGCCTTAAGACTCCAAACAGAAAACCCCATCCAATTATGTTCGCCACTATCGAGTTGGCTCTGTCAGGAGCCAAGCTGGCTCGACTACATCTTGCCCGATCCCTATCTTCTATCTACCTGAGACAGCCAGCTCAATTACACCTTGAGTCAGCTCGGTCTCAGTTCGAGCTGGCTCAACTATGTATCTAAGTCAGCCAGCCTATGTGTCAACCTCTTATCTTTTTTGAATCTTCTCTTGGCTTCGGTCCTTTGCTCCACCTTATGTCCTAGGTTTTCGGAGCACCTACCAAGCCCCCTCAAGGTTCTCACACCTGAACCTCGATCCCGTGCAGGGCTACACACCGACTTCACCTAGGATAACTCCTATCCTAGCCCTAGGACTCACACCCATTCTAATCTTCCAAAGCCAACACCCTATCTCCTCCTATGGCCTCCCAAGGCTTGGAAGCACCACACCAGATCCTACAATCTCTACGTTAGTGCACCCAAGCCTTGGCACACTTGGCAATGTTCCTCTGCATGATCTCGCTATCATTACACATCCTGACAACCACTTGTGCACACCTTGCCACTACCATCTCTCATCAGTTGTTAAGCTCCTTTTGAGGCTTTTGGCATGACCGCCTTCACTGCTGAAGATCTTGACTTGCACCTATGCACCACCCTTGGAGTTGTAGAGACTCTTCTGCTTGGCAGCCACATCATTTATCCTGAACTTTCATAGAGAATCTGCAGCAATCCTATGCCAATGATTATTGCATACCCTGACATGGTCTCCTCAGAACTTCATCTATTCACCTGCACGTGCTGCTCCATTTAGAACTATGCATCTTCGGCATTGGTGCTAAGATATTGATCTTCCTGCACTTTTTTGCTCTGAACTTGTGTCAAAACTCTCTCCACCGGTGAAGCCACCTTTGCTCGGTGCTCCATCTAAAATCGAAGTCCCACTGATGCCATAGAAGCTAACTTTGTAATCGAGTCTCTTGAGGCCAATCACTTAATGCTGCACTACTGAGCCTGCCGCTACACCTCGAACACAATCGCTGCTCCTTCGGATCCTCCGCACTCCATGGATCCCTCCAAAACTATCTCGGATATACTGCATCCTGCAGGCTCCTCCGAAACCACCAAGAGCTCATCTGACTCTTCACTTCTAGTGACTGAATCGATGGAATCAGACATTTCTCCTTCCTTGCACTTCTTCCAAAGTAGATATTCTCGCATAAAATGCCTTGCTTCACCATACTTGAAGTACTTCTTGGACCCCTTACTATCGCTCTGCTCGTTCTTTTTCTTTTCTCTCTTTGGCCTCTTTGAAACCATGAGATGCTCCTGGAAGACCTCCCTCTTCGTTATCTATTCCCACTGCTTGTTGGACCTTAGCGCTAACACGAACTTCTCGTACATTAGTATCTCCTTACCATACAGCAATGTCGTTGCCAATGGATCGAAGCTCTTAGGTAGCGAACATAGTAGCAATAAATTCTTGTCCTCCTCTTCGAGCTTCACCCCAATGTTGAGCAAATCCATGCTCATCCGATCGAATCGCTGAATATGTCCCATAACATCCTTGCCCTCCTGCATTCGAAGGCTATACCATTGCTTCTTTAGCACCAACTTGTTGCACATGTTCTTCTCTATGTACAACTGATGTAACCTCGATCATAAATTCTTGGGTGTCTTCTCCCTTAACATGTCATATAGCACATCATCTGCCAGACGAGCCCTAATCATGGCACATACTCTTTTCTCTAAGGACTTTCACTCCCTATCTATCATCTCCTCCGATCTATCCTCTAAGGCCGAATCTAGCATCACCTGAATTAGTAGATCCTTCATCCTAACCTTCCACATCGTGAAACTTTTTTTTCATCAAACTTCTCAAATTCTACCTTTAACACATTATTCTCCATAATCAAACTAAATAAAAAATAACCAATAGGTAGATCTAAAAATTATCTTAACTAGGGATGGTGGACAGCAGCCCTTAGATTACTTTCTTCCTCATGAAGCCTGGAGAAAATCTTAGATCTAAATCTCACTGCTGATCTTTATTGAAGCTTAATCTTTTTTCTTCTTCATGCTTAACCAGGCTCTGATACCAATTATTGGAGCAAAACTTAGCTTTGATACCAAGTGTTGGTGCCTACGGCTACTCGAAACCAAAGTCATAGATCCGATCTCTTGCGTGAACTTGGTTGTTAATCCGAAAATATATAGAAGAGCAAAAGATGATGGTGTTGGAATCAGAGAAAAAAGAGAGAAGAGAGTTAGGGAGAAAAGCTATATATTGATTTCTCTCTCTTTGTAAGGATTACAATACTTGGGTTTATATATCCTAGGATTTTTGCTATACCACAAGGATCCTAATAAACCCAAACTTTAGCTAAAAAACTCTCCTGGACTAACTCAGTACATGAATTAACCATCTTAAGGTCTTATTGGACTAGGTCTTAAGACCCTAAAAAGAAAATACCATCCAGTTCTGCTCACCACCGTCAAGCCGGCTCTGTCAAGAGCTGAACTGGCTCGACTGCATCTCGCTTGAACCCTGTCTTCTACCTACCTAAGATAGCTGACTCGATTGCACCCCAAGTCAGCTCAATCTCAGCCGAAGTTGGCTCAACTACATATTTGAGTCAGCCTGCCTGTGTGTTAGCCCCTTATCTTGGCTAATTATTCTCTTGACAATGGTCCTTTGCTCCATCCTATGTGCCAGATTTTTGCAGCACCTAGCAAGTCCCCTCAAGATCCTCACACCTAAACCTCAAGCCCGTGTAGGGCTACATGCCACCTTCAACTAGGATAACTCCTATCCGAGCCCTAGGACTCACACCCATCCTAGTCATCTAGAGCCAACATCCTGACTCATCCTGTGGCCTCCCAACACTTAGGAGCACCACATCAGATCCTACAATATCCATATCTAGATAGATCATTTATGAAAGTGATGAAGTAGAAATATCCATCTTTAGTACTTGTGCTTATTGGTCCACATACATTAGCATGTACTAGACCTAAGAGCTCAGTGGCTCTCTCACCTTTTCTAGTAAATGGTGATTTAGTCATTTTACCAAGAAGATAGAAGTCACAGGTTGGAAGTGATTCATAATCACTGATTTTGAGGATTTTCTCTTAACTCAACCTGTTTATCCTATTCTTATTTATATGACCTAGCCTACAATGCCATAAGTAGATATCTGAAACACTATCTAAGGATGCTTGCCAGTTAAATAGACTATGTTAATAGGTTGTGATATACATACCATTATTCAAATATTCAGAGAAAACAGTAACACCATTCATAATGATATTACAAAACTATTTTTTTATTAAAATTTTATAATTATTTTTGGCTAGAAGGCCTACAGAAATGATATTTAAAAAATACTTGAGTAGAAATGATAATTATCAAGAAAAATAGTATGGGACTCAAATACAAGTTTCAAGATTTCTAAAGCTAGAACTGGAATTGGTCTTTCATCTCCAATGTTCCGGAACCTCTTTCCTTATTCGAATCTTCTACTGACATATATATTATCGTCCATAACATTCTAGGTATCACCTAGCTCTAATACCAAATTATAGACCCATGATATCACTTGAATGCCAATCATCCTTGACATCACAAGCATCGATATCATGTTGCAGAATCTCCTGATCTTTAGCATGGACTTGAAGGAACCTGTGACGTTCTCTATAGACAGCAAACCACCGATCCTCCAACTGGATCTGTGATGGGGTTCCTCCCTCCTTAGACTTGAGGGAGTTGCCCCCTTCTCTAGGGCTTCTTCAAGAACCCTAGGGCGGCAACTCTAGAGAGAAGAGAAGAAGAGAGTTGAGAGAGTAAAGATCTGTATTAATTCCAATCCTTAAAAATCCTAATACAACCTATGTATTTATACATAACCATTAGGCCCGACCAAAAAACTCCCCAGCTAACCCAATATATGAAAGCACTCACCGAGCCCATGTACACCCATGTCTCTCATGCTCTCATCCTTTGGATCTAGACCTAACCCATACATAAATTAGCCACCTTAAGACCTCTCAAACCAAGCTTTAAGACCCCTAGGATCAACCCAGACCCTAGCCTAAAATAGATTCTCGCATAACTCTATCGGTGCACTGAGCCGACTCAGTCTCAGCACTGAGTCGGCTAAGTTCCACTAGGTTGGCTCAGTCTGAAACTAAGCCGGCCTAGTCCTATGCCGTGCCAGTAGTTCCGAATGTGCAGCTCTCTATTTTGCCTGTACACTGAGACTTAGCCAACCCAGTTTTAGACTAAGCTAGCTAATCTACAGAAAATCCTTTTTCTGTAGTCTTGATTCTCTAGCTTTGGTTCCTTACTTCACCTTGTGTCCTAGGTTCTTGAAGCACTAATCGAGCCCCTAGAATCCCTGCAACGATCATCATGACTCCTCCCATGGCCTCCCAAGGCTTGGAAGTACAATAAATCCTCACAATCTCCATCTTGATGCCCCAAGCCTTGGCAAACCCCTCAGCAATGACCTCCTGCATTTTTTCGTTGTCCTTGCGCACTCGACATCACCTATGCGAACATTGCCTCTGCCAATCCTCTTCAGCTGTTGTGCACCCTTGAGGCCGTTGAGATGATTGCCTCCACCGCTGAAGATCTGTGCTTGCTTCTTGGCACCATCCTAGAATTACAAGATCCCTTCTGCTTGGCAGCTGCATCACTTTGTCTGAACTTTCTTGGAGAACCTACAGCATTTCTGCACCAGCACATGTTGTACTATCTAATACAAACTTCTCAGAGCTATGCCTATCTACCTGCACATGCCACTCCACCTAGAACTGTGCATTACCGACGCTTTGAACTCATGTCAAATTTTCTCTCCACTTGTGAAGCCACAACTGCAGAGCTTTACCTATATCCGAAGTCCACCTGATGCCGTAGAAGTCGACTCTATCATCAAGCCCCTCGAGGCTAACCATCTAATGCTGTACTGCTGGGCCTACCGCTATACCTTGAATACCGTTGCTGTCCATTCGAGTCCTCTGCACTCTATGGACCCCTTTGAAGCTGTCTTGGATACCTCCACAACCCGTGGGTACCTTCAAAATCCAAGAGCTCATCCAACTCTTCTGAAATCAGCGACTGAACCCTAAAAAATTCTACCCTAGTCCTTCTCTTTCACCCCTACATTAGCCATCACTTCAGTTGCATCCGGAGAACCATCCTCCATCTAAATCATGACTCTCCCTGGTGCTCCTACAGAAGAAACCTGATCCATGATACTCCCAAGTGCTTGAGACCTCCTAGCGCTCTCTGAGACCTCCTGGCCCTTCTTGAGACCCGCTCTTGATCTCCTTGAGAAGCCCTTGACACCATCTGCTGAGATACACTCCTCAACTACTGCACCGTCGAGCCTCTCTCAGCCCCTGTCCCTCTAGGGTAGTGCTCCTATAGCACTTCACTGCTCCCTAACTCATCTCTATGTCGCTCTGCAGCCGTTCAGCCCTAACCTACTGGACCTCCATAGATCATCCATCTCCATCACTTCCAAGGCTTCGCAAATTCATGCTCTGGTCAAACCGCTGAATACATCTTCGACTACTTCTTCGCTATCGAAGGACGTATAGTCACTTCTTCAGCCTTCCTTCGACCATTATTCCTTAGGAAACCTCTCTTCAACAGCCCTACACTACCCATCTTTCTAGAGAATCTTGATGCTCTCTGCTGAGATACCTCCCTCGACTGCTACATCACCAAGCCTCTCTCAGTCCTGCATCTCCAGGGAAGCGCTACTACAGCACTCCAGTGCTCCCTACCTATCATATAACCATCATATACTCCGATCTTTCCACTAAGATCGATCAGTAAATCATGCACCAAATCCTTCCACCCTAGAAAAATCCCTTCTCGTTGATCCTCTCAACCTCCACATTCAATCCACTGGTCCCGGTTGGCTAAACCACAGCAATAACAAAGATAGATTTGAGACATACCATGGAATTCTTGTGCAGATTTTTGATTTCACCTTGTACGACTTCTCCTTTCCTTCCATGCACCATCAAGCTCTAGAACTTAGCTCTGATACCATATTATCGTCCACAACATTGCAGGCATCACCTAGCTTTGATACCAAATTATAGACCCATGATATCGCTCAAATGCCAATCATCCTTGACATCACAAGCACCGATATCATGTTGCGGAAGCTCTTGATCTTTAACATGGTTCTGAAGAAATCTGTGACATTCTCTATGGGTAGCAAACCATCGATCCTCCACCTGGATCTGTGATGAGGTGCTTCCCTGCTTGGGCTTGAGGGAGACGCCCCCTTCTCTAGGGCTTCTTCAAAATCCCTAGGGCGGCAACTCTAGAGAGAAGAGAAGAAGAGAGTTGAGGAAGAAAAGGTCTGTATTGATTCCAACCCTTGAAAATCCTAATACAACCTATTTATTTATACATAGCCATTAGGCCCAACCAAAAAACTTCTCGACTAATGCAATACATGAAAGTACTCACTGAGCACATGTACACCGATGTCTTCCATGCTCTCATCCTCTAGATCTAGATCCAATCCATACATGAATTAGCCACCTTAAGATCTCTCAAACCAGGCCTTAAGATCCCTAGGATCAACCCAGATCCTAGCCAAAAATAGATCCTCGTGTAACTCTGTCCGCGCACTGAGTCAGCTTAGTCTCAGCATTGAGCCGGCTAAGTTCCACTGGTTTGGCTCAATCTGAAATTGAGCTAGCCCAGTCCTGTGCCATGCCAGTAGTCTCGAACATGCAGCTCTTTATTTTATCAATGCATTGAGACTTAGAAGATCTAGTTTTGGACTGAGCTGGCTAACCTACAGAAAATCTTTTTTTTGTAATCTTGATTCTCTGACTTTGGTTCCTTGCTTCACCTTGTGTCCCAGATCTTCGAAGCATTAACCAAGCCCCTAGAATCCCTGGAGCCATCATCGTGACTCCTTCCGTGGCCTTCTAAGGCTTGGAAGCACCATAAATCTTCACACTGTAACCTCTGTAATGAATTGCAAATATGGTAAGGACTACTGGTATCCAATACCAGTCAGTATAATCATAAATAGAAAAATTATAAGGAGTTATCATATAAATATCTTACCCAGCAACTGCTTGCTTCTTTCTCTGCCTGTTTGGTTCCATGGAGGCAATGTACTGAGGATAGTTTCTCTTTCAATGCCCTCACTTCTTGCAAAAGAAGCATTCAGCTTGACTCTTATTGGGCTTGATCTTCCTAATTTGGCCCTGCACAGATGTCTTAGCTTGAACTTGCACCTTCTTGCCTTTCTTCTTCTTGCTCTTCTTTTCTTTTTTAAAGAATCGAGAATCAGAAGATGAACCTCCCACTAAGTTCACCGACTCCTTATGGAGTTGGTGATCCTTCTCAATGTTCTAAAGTAACCCCAATAACCCATGGTAGTCAACTTTAGGTTTTGTCACTCTATAATGATAAGGAATGAGAGATAGGACTTGGATAGTGAGTTTAGTATTGCATCTTTTTCAAGCTACTTATGCAAGAAAAAGCTGAGCTTGCTCAATCACTTTATCAACTCAATCTTGTACAATACATGATCAGTGACATAGGCTCCATCTTGCATCCTGATATTGAAGATAGCAAAACTAGTCTTGCACCATTCAACATCATCGGGTGTGTCAAAAGAATCCTTCAATACTTGAAGCATATCTTTTGGTTGAGCGGTCTCGAATCTACGACTGAACTCATTGCTCATGGAAGTCAGTATAATGCAGCATACCATAGTTTGATCATTGAGCCATTTCTGGTAAGTATCTCTGATTGTTCCATATGCATTGATAGTTGGCTTCTTAGGTATAGGATCCATCAACACATACAAGATCCGTTCATGTTTCAGGATTATCTTCAATTTTTGGTACTAGCTACCGAAGTTGGGTCCCACCAACTTATCATTATTCAATAATGATCAGAGTGATAGAAAAGTGGCTATATCTACATAAAAAAAATCAAAATCTTATTAGTAATTGATTCATTAAATCTAAAGATTTAAACTTTAATCAAAAGATTATTCCATAATTTTATTTGAACTGGTAGCATTATCTCCAATTCGAGAAATTACTCTAATTTCTTAGTGGATACTAAAATCCACATAGACTACACATGAGCTCAACTTTGGTTGGCCAACCTATATACATCTAAGATTAGGTTCATAACCAATTGATTCTCCAAATAAGTTTTAGTAATTAAATTTTTGTCCCAGTCCCTAATCAGTAGGCTTTGGCCTCTACTGAAAAGGTCTGGTTAGGTCCAATCATTAACATGACCATACTTGGTCCATCAAACTAATGAATGATTAGGCCCAATTTTGGTTGACTAACCTAACCACCATTTAGAAAGATGCAGCTAAGAAATCATATAATAAGTGATAATTCTATTAGCCATTAAGCATTAGATCTTTGGGCCTCCAATGATTATCCAACTAATAGACCCATTATCATCCACTTAATGGAAGGCTATGATCTAGTTATCACAACAACTATTTCATTTTAAGGACCTAATAATTTTAAAGGATTTAATTTTTAAAAAAGAGGGAAGGTCAGATGAATCAGCTTTGTTAGATGTGTGTCCTAGAAGCTAGATTGGCTAACACTTGTAATACACTTCTAAGGGCAATTTTATAATTTTGACTATAAATTAATAAAAAATTATTTTCTATCACAGTATGTATTTAAAGTGTATGTGATACATTCTTTGAGTTAATGATAATGACAATTCATATTTTCAAAGAGTTGAAAATTTAAGATATGAATTTTCATAATTAACTCATAAACTGCTCTCAACCATAGGATCATCACGAGGATGGTGATTAATCCAGAAGGTTGATGTACAATCATTTTCTTCGAATAGATGAGTCTTGAGTCTATGATGTGGAGACACTAGAGCGAGAGTATAGGTACTCATTAGAGAATGAGGGTATTGAGTATAACTACCTCGGGCATTTATAAGAAAGTTACCTTCTCGTCGATGACTGGCTCGATGTTGCAGTAGTGTGTCTAGTTCTTTGACCTGAGGTGCATCGATAATTTACTTTGAGGGTGTTGTAGTTTGACTACACCATAACTCGATCTCCTAGCCATTTGGAATCTTAAGGTGTATGTTGGCTATAGTACATTTATTGTAGAAATTGGATTGCACCAATAAGGGATCTATCTACCTCGATAGATGAGAAGTAGCCCTATGGTGATCATGAGAATCAACTCCATAAGCCCATGGCCATGGCAAAGTGATGATAATAGAAAGAGTTTCTATAATGATTTGACATAGGACTCAAATCAAATGATTAATTCATATGATGGATATTGGGTTTGACGAGTTCACCTTAACCCTAATCCTATTGGGGCTTAAGATAGAAGAACCCAATCACACAGGTAGCTACATCAAGAGGTTCACTTTTAGTTCTAATGGGTTGCCACCATATACTGTTAGGTATCACTGGTGAATTTTGGGAGCAATTAGAATGATTTTAATGATCAATCATTCTAATTGTATGAATCAAAAAAGTTCTGATCCATCGAAAGATGATTCGATGATGTTGATGATGGAGATCATGACATATCTCATTACCATACAGAACTAAATCTAACTAGATCACACAAATAAGGATTTGGATCTAGATATCATCAATTGAGCTAATCTAGTTCAATTGATTTGGATTAAATCCAATCAGGTTCAAGGTAATCATGCTAGCACATGATTGAGCCTGACTTTCTCCTTCTGTAATCTTTCTAATTCATCGCAACCAAGTCAAATTTGATTTGACTTATTCTTGTATGTTGAATGAGTTTATTTTCATCTAATTGCAATAAGTTCATGCTAGATTAATTATGAAAATTAGATTCATTCCTAGTGCAATTGGACCAGGGTCAATAGTTGACCCGTTTGATAGAATTGAGGTTCACATGATCAAAGAATTTTAGAAATTCTTCTAAAAATCATTTTACTCTAAATTTTAGTTATGTGATGGGGCATGAGTTATACTTTGGATTTGCAACATTTTGTGCTTTTTGAAGGTTCCTAGACTAATTTTTGATAGAGTTTGATTTGGATCAAACTCTTGAGGGAAGAGTTCTAGACGCACATGGACTCTTCCTTATCCTTTCGTGCCACCACCTTTCAAATGGATTTCTACATCAAAACTAGATGGGATCTAGGGATTTTCATGAAGATCAGGTCCAAGAGTTTCAATGATCGAATTAATAAGGTTTTTGATTAAAAAGGGACTCTTTATGGTGCTATGTCTTGTATAAGAACTCTTCTCATAAAATTGCCAAAACATAATTTATTTTTTTCACACCCAAAGGAGCTTTCCCTCTAATATCCATATCCTTTCTATCCTCTCTCTCCCTCTCTTCTACATACCTAAAAGGTTAGGCACAAATTTGAGTTGAAGGTCCAAGATTTTTGGCACAAGATTCAGCATATATGCTATGGTGTTCGTGAGACGAACAGGCTGCCCTCAGAAGTCATTTTGAAGGCTTTTTAAATCAGATCTAGATCTAATTTTTGGAGAGATTCATGAGGAGAAGACATTCAAATCCTGCTTGAGTAGATACTAGTAGAGGTTAGGCGCGTGCATGGCTCCTTCCAGAACCTTAGGAATCAATATGATCATCGTAAGATAATTAGGTTACCAAATCAAGTACTTAAAATTAAATCTAATTTAATTTTATTTTTAAATTTTAATATTAAATCTATATAATTAGATTTAAAAAGTCTTATATTTAATTAAGATTTTAAAAAAAAAAATTAATATTTCTTCAGATCCAATCAGATCTGAACGATCCTATGCCAGAAAAATAGGTTTTTCTTCAACTGGTATCAGAGCCAGGTTGTAGTTTCTCAGATCTATTTTAGATCTAATTTTATTTTTATTTTTAATATAATATTAAAAATTTTTAGATATCACATCGGATGTAATTAGATCTAAAATTAAAAATTAAAATTAAATTATTTAGATCTAATATATATGAGATGCATGACTTGACTTGGAATAGAATAGTTCTATATGTAGTCTAGTATAATCATGTTGTTAATTTGATTAAATATAATTTTAAATCTATTTAAAATTTATTTTTTTGATATTATAATTATTATAATCAAATCTAAAAAATATAAAATAATTATTTTAATTTTTGATTTATTTATATGTGATATGAAAAGATGCATGTTTAGACTAGTTGTAGAGTAGTTCTACAAATTATCTAGAATAGTTTTATTTTGATATGATAAAATTTAAATCTATTTTTTAGATGTCATATATGATATTTTAGATCTAAAAAATATGCATGTTTAATTTCATGATGATACATGAGATGTATGCAAAGTATGTATTAGTTAGATCATTAATTATATATGTGATATATGATCTAGATCTAACTAGTTTTATAATTTTAATTATATTTTTAACTAAGGCATTCCACTTGATCATCCGATCATAAGAACAAAGTAGGGCTTAAAGGTCCTCTTCTTCCATTCAATGGGCTGTTCTTATGGCATGTAGGGATGCTGCATGTTCATCCTTAATCAGAAATTACAACTTATTTTTTTGCAATATCTTGAATCCTGAAATCCTAAGATTTTGATACATGTTTGTTTTTTGTTTATGAACCAAAACTTATTTAAGAATTAAGATTATGAAATTAATTAGGTGTAAAATTGAGAATTTTTAGATCTAAGATATTTTCATAAAATTAGGTTCGGACTTGGGTAGCTCAATTAGGTCTAGTGGTTGATCAAACTGAATCAAGAGTTGGTTAGGTGGGATCAAGAGTGTTTAGAATTGACCAGCCCAATAGTTGTAAGTCTGGGTCATGGTCGACTTACAGCCACATATGATCGATGCACTTAAGACCTAATTTGGCTCTGTGGTTCAAGCTTGGATTGTAGGCTAACTCGATTAGTTCTGGTTTGATAATTTGGTGTCTAAGGTAAGTTTGGCAGATACGATCGATTATTTTTTAATTGAAAGCTACTCAATCTAAATGCATTTTTATCAAGTTAATGGCATATCCCTTCCATCAGTCTCACTTACCTGACCATTTGTGTCAAACCAGTTTTGATTTGAGGTGGCTAATAGTTTAAGCTAACCCATGCCACTAGGCTTGTCATAATCGTTATGATTGAGTCAAGTCTAAGAGACCTAAATTGAATCTTCCTAAGAAAAGATTAAGTCAATTAGTCTTCCACCATTGTAGATGTACGGGCCCTTTCCAGGATTGATTGTTCTCAGCTGGCTACAATAGCTTAGTTGCATTAGAAAGACACAACCACATCTATTAGGCATTGGATGCTATGGGTTGGAGGATGGATTGGGCTTAATATTTTGGATATGGTGAGGAATCCAATCAGAAATTCAATTCATCAAAATGATAAGTCTGACTTAACTAAGGAGTGGATCAATATTCTGGATACGGTGAGATTCATGAAATAGAGATCAGGATTAGGTGCAACATGATTATAGAATCATTAGATAAGAGTTGTCCACTCATCGGTTGATCCATCATCAATAACTGTTAGGTGAGGTGGTGAGCAATCGGTGGGACCACACCATCCACTAGAAATTAATTGATCATGAAGATTTTTGCATCTCTGCCTAGGGAGTGTAAGGATTCGAGAAAATAGTGGAAGCCTAATTTATTTCAAAATAAAATTTTTAAATAAATTGATTAAGTCTAATTATAAAATCTAACTAAAAACTTTGACTCTCTATAGAAAAATGTCTGCGTCCAATCCACTAGCCCATATCTTGGACACCCATAGACTGACCGAACCCAACTTCAAGAATTGGCTCTAAAACTTTAAAATTATTTTTGGTTCTGAGAAGTTGACTCATGTGTTGGAATGGGACCCTCCCACATTACCAGTCCATCTATCTGTTGATTAGTGAGCGTCTCTAGAGAAGTGGATGGATGATGATAACAAAGCTAGGTATTGCATATTGGACTCAATGTCTGATGAGCTCCAGTGCCAACATAAAGACATTAAGACTAATCACCAAATTTTGGCTCACCTGCAAGAGTTGTTTGGTGAATAAAGTCACGCAGCCAAATATCAAGTCACTAGAAGACTTTTTAAGGCTCAAATGCGTGATGGGCAGTTGATCTAAGATCATTGTTTGATGATGATCAAGGACCTAGAAGAGCTTGAGAAGCTCGATGTCAAGTTGGACAAGAATTTGTAGATTGATATAATTCTGCAATCCTTGACTGATGTACATGGATAGTTCATCATGAATTATCATATGCATAAACTATAGAATACTCTAGCAGAACTTATGAATATGCTGGTTACTGCTGAGCTTATTATGAAAGATTTTAAAGGCTCAGTACTTGCTATGGTGCGGACTTCTTCTAAGAGAAAGTATTTTGGAAAGAAGAAGTCTGTGAAGAAGCAAAAGGTGGATGGTGGAAAGAAGAAGAAGGCAGAGCCAAAGAAGAAGGCTGCTGATAAAAAAAATATTTTCATTGCAATACAGACGGTCATTGGAAGCGGAACTACCCCTTGTACCTGGCTAGCCTTAAGAATAAGGAGGCAAGTCCTTCTGGAGGTATGCTTGTTATAGAATCTAACCTTATGATTTTTTCTGCATCTAGTTGGATGCTTGACTCTGATTCTAGTACCCACTTTGCACTTCTATGTAGGGTTTTGAGGATAGCAGAAGACTGAGGGATGGTGAGATGATCCTATGCATCAGAAATAGAGCAAGAGTTGCTATAGTGGCCATAGGAACCTACCCTCTACGATTACCATTAGGATTAGATTTAGTTCTTAGAGACTATTTTTATATGCCTGCAGCAAGTAGGAATTTGATTTCTGTTTCATGTTTAGCACAAGAAGGCTATGCAATTTATTTTCTTAAGGACCATTATAATATTCTTTATGAAAAAAATAAAATTACAAATGATTTTCTTATAAATGATCTCTATCAATTATATATTGATGTTTCTATTTTTAATATCAAGCAAAATGTGAATGCCGGATCAAAATGACCTAGGGATAGTCTAAATGATAGGTATCTGTGGCACCTTAGGCTAGGTCATATAGTGGAAGACAAGATTAACAAATTCAAAAAATTTAGGCTATTGAGTTCGTTGACTTTTGAGTCATATCCAATTTATGAATCATGCCTTCATGGCAAAATAATCTAGCTCCCTTTTGTAGGACATAGGGAAAGGGCCATAGAACTATTTGCCCTAGTACATATTGATGTGTGCGGCCCATTTGATGTGCCAGCTAGAGGCAACTATGCCTACTTTATCATCTTTACTGATGATTTATCTTGGTATGGGTATGTGTATTTGATGCGGCATAAATCTGAAGCTTTTGTAAAGTTCAAAGAATTCAGACATGAAGTAGAAAAATAAACCAAAAACTCCATTAAGGTTCTTCAATCAAATCAAGGAGGTGAATACCTTAGTCAGAAATTCGTAGACTATCTTAAGCAAAATAGCATAGTCTCTCTATGGACTCCACCTGGAACACCTCAACTCAGCGGAGTTTCAGAATGGAGAAAATGAATCTTATTAGATATGGTCTGATCTATGATGAGCTTCACAAACCTTTTTGAGATTTTTTAGGAACATAGTCTAATGACTGCTATATATTTACTGAATAAGATTTTTTGTAAAACCATTCCTACCTCACCGTATGAGATATGGCATGATAAGAAATCAAGTCTGAGTCACCTCAGAATTTGGAGTTATCCGACTCATGTCAAGAGACAACAGACGAACAAGTTAGAGTATAGGTCCTTTAGAGCTTGGTTCATAGGATATCCTAAAGAGTCATCAAGATATTATTTCTACATTCCGAAAGACCATAATATGATTGTAAGTCGACATGCCATCTTCCTTAAAAAATAGTTTATTCAAGATGGTGGTATTGGAAGATAGATTAGGCTCGAGGAGAAAGTCTCCCAAGAGCAATGAGCTAAGAACCCTATGAAATCCAATCAGATTGAGCCAGTCCAATCACTACCTTCTCCATCTTGTAGATCAGAAAGAATTTTCCATCCTCCTGAAAGGTACTTCATTACTATTTCAGAAGATGTAGAGAAAATATTCCTCATGGAAAATGGGGTTCATGGTGATGATCTCAAAACCTTTGATGAGGCAATATT
Organism: Cocos nucifera; assembly: GCA_006176705.1. NCBI lineage: Eukaryota > Viridiplantae > Streptophyta > Magnoliopsida > Arecales > Arecaceae > Cocos > Cocos nucifera. The sequence goes on from QRFJ01003576.1 coordinate 88,601, forward strand.
AGATATCGACTTTGAGAAATAGTTAAAGGCAATTAAGTCAAAGATTGATTCAATGTGCTCCAACCAAGTCTGGACCTTGGTAGATCCATCTGAAGATATAGTACCTATTGGGTGTAAATGGATCTACAAGAGAAAGATAGGTACAGATGGAAATATAGAGATATTCAAGACTAGGTTAGTGATGAAAAGGTATAGTCAGTGCGAAGGCATTGACTATCAGGATACCTTCTCGCCAATAGCCATGCTAAAATTCATCCACACATTGCTTGTTGTTGCAGCCTATTTCGATTATGAAATATGGTAGATGGACATGAAAACAACCTTCTTAAATGGATATCTTGAGGAAGATATCTATATGGAACAGCCGCTAGATTTCACATCCAGTAATGTTGATCATAAGGTCTGCAAGCTGCAATGATCCATCTATGGACATAAGCAAGCATCTCAAAGCTGGAATGCTTGTTTCAATGATATGATCAAATCATTTGGATTCATCAAGAATGAGGAGGAATTGTGTGTATTCAAAAAGATCAGTGGGAGCGCTGTTGTCTTTCTCGTACTGTACGTGGATGACATCCTCCTTATTAGGAATGATATTCCCATGTTGACCATAGTTAAAATATGGTTATCAAAAGAGTACTCTATGAAAGACTTAGGAGAGGCATCCTTCATTCTAGGAATTAAGATCTATAGGGATAGACCAAATAGGATGCTGGGTCTCTCATAGAAGATGTACATAAAGGAGGTACTGAAGAGGTTTAGCATGGAAAACTCCAAGAGGGGATTGGTGCCCTTCATATATGGCATTCATCTCTCTAAGAAGATGTGTCCCAACACACCTGAGGAGATTGAACACATGAGCAAGATCCCTTATGCTTCGGCAATAGGAAGCCTCATGTACGCCATGCTATGTACACGACTTGATATCGCCCATGTTGTGAGTGTCACGAACAGATATCAGTCGAATCCAGGTGAAGAGCACTGGACTTTTATGAAATGTATCCTTAAGTACTTGAGAAGGACTAAGGATATGTTCTTAGTTTTTGGTAATGGAGAACTCTAGGTCTAGGGTTATACGGACTCAGATTTTATGTCTAATATAGATGATCGAAAGTTGACATTTGGTAGTGTATTTGTGTGTAATAGTGGTACTGTTAGCTGGAAGAGTTCCAAGCAGACTATGATAGCAGATTCCACCATGAAAGTAGAGTACATCGCTACATCGAAAGTTGCAAATGAGGTATTCTAGTATAAGAAGTTCACCATAGAGCTTAGAGTGATGCCATCAGATGTCGTCACTCTGTACTGCAACAATAATGGCACAATAGCCCTAGCTAAGGAGCTGATGTCTCACCAAAAATTCAAGCACATCGAGCGACGATTCCACCTCATTCATGATTACCTTGAGAAGGGTTACATGGAGGTCAAGAGAGTCGACTCCATGGATAATGCAGTAGATGCACTAACAAAGCCTTTAGGCTAGCAGAAGATCGAAGCCCACCTTGAAGATGGGACTTAGATTTGTAGCCAATTGACTTTAGGTCAAGTGGGAGTTTGTTAGATGTGTGCCCTAGAAGCCAGATTGGCTAATACTTATAATACACTTCTAAGGATAATTTTATAATTTTGATTATAAATTAATAAAAAAATTATTTTCTATCATAGTGTGTATTTAAAGTGTATGTGATACATCCTTTGAGTTAATGGTAATGACAATTCATATTTTCAAAGAGTTAAAAATTTATGACATGAATTTTCATAATTAACTTGTAAACTACTTCTGACCATAGGATCATCATGAGGATGATGATTGATCCAAAAGGTTGGTGTACGATTGCTTTCTTTGAGTAGATGAGTCTTGAGTCTATAATGTGGAGACACCGTAGTGAAAGTACAAGTACCGTTAGAGAATGAGGGCACTGAGTGTGACCACCTCGAGCATTCATAAGGAAATCTATCTTCTCGTCGATGACTAGCTCGATGTTGTGGTAGTATGTTTGGTTCTTTGACCTAAGGTGCATCGGTAATTTACCTTGAGGGTGTTATAGTTTGACTATAACATAACTCAGTCTTTTAGTTATTCAGAATCCTAAGGTGTATGTTGGCTATAGTACGTTTACTGTAGAAATTGGATTGCACCAATAAGGGATCTATCTACCTCGGTAGATGAGAAGTAGCCCTATGATGATCATGAGAATCGAGTCCATAAGCCCATGGCCATGGCTGAGTGAAGATGATAGAAAGAGTTTCTATAAGGGTTTCACATAGGACTCGAATCGAATGATTAATTCATAAGACAAATATTGGGTTTGACGAGTTCACCTTAACCCTAATCTTATCGGGGTTCAAGATAGAAGGACCCAACCACACAGGTAGCTACACCAAGAGGTTCACTTTTAGTTTTGATGGTTTGCCATTATATACTACTAGGTGTCACTGATGGATTTTGGGAGCAATTAGAATGATTTTGATGATTGATCATTCTAATTATATGAATTAGAAAAGTTCTGGTCCATCGAAAGATGTTTTGATGATGTCGATGATGAAGATCATAACATATTTCATTATCATATGAAACTGAACCTAACTGGGTTACACAAATAAATGTTTGGATCTAGATGTCATCAATTGAGCTAACCTAGTTCGATTGATTTGGATTATATCCAATCAGGTTCAAGGTAATCATGATAGCACACAATTGAGCTTGGCTTTCTCCCTCTATAATCTTTCTAATTCATCATAATTGAGTCAAATTTGATTTGACTCATTTCTATATCTTGAATGAGCTTATTTTCATCTGACTGGAATAAGTTTAGGTTAGATTAATTATGAAAATTAAATTCATTCCTAGTGCAATTGGACTAGGGTCAATAGTTGACCTAATTGAGAGAATTGAAAATGACATGCCCAGAGAATTTTAGAAATTGTTTTAGAAATTATTTTAATCTATTTTTTGTATATGTGATAGGCACTAGTTGTACTTTGAGTGTGCAAAATTTTGTGATTTTTGGAGATGCCTAGACTAGCTTTTGATAGAGTTTAATTTGGATCAAACTCTTGAGGGAAGAGTCCTAGATGCACATGGACTCTTCCTTATCCTTTCATGCTGCCACCTTCTAGATGGACTTTTGGCATTAAAACTAGATGGGATCTGGGGTTTTTTATAGAGATCAGGTCCAAGAGTCCCAATGGTCGAATTAATAAGGTTTTTGATCAAAAAGGAACTCTTTATGGTGCTATGTCTTGTATAAGAACTCATCTCATGAAATTGCCAAAATGTAATTTATTTTTTCCACACCCAAAGGAGCCTTCCCTCTAACATCCATGCCCCATCTATCCTCTCTCTCCCTCTCTTCTACATGCCTAAAAGGTTAGGTACAAATTTGAGTTGAAGGTCTAAGGTTTTTGGCACAACATTCAGCATCTACGCTATGGTGTTCGTGAGACAAACAGGCTGCTCTCAGAAGTCATTTTGAAGGCTTTTCAAATTAGATCCAGATCTAATTTTTGGAGAAAAAATTGATGAGGAGAAGATGTTCAGATCCTATCCAAGTGGATATCGGTAGAGGTCAGGCACGTGCGTGGCTCCTTCCAGAACCTCAGGAATCAATAGTATCATCACAGGATAATTAGATTACCAAATCAGGTACTTGAAATTAAATCTGATTTAATTTTATTTTTAACTTTTAATATTAGATCTCTATAATTAGATTCGAGAAGTTTGAGATTTGATTAGGATTTTAGAAAAAAAATTTTAAAATATTTCTTTAGATCCAATCAGATCTGAACGATCCTATGCCGAGAAAATAGGTTTTTCCTTCACTTGTCATGATCCTCGCACTAGCTTCACGAAGTCAGCTTAATGGAGATCATTAATAAGCTCATCTCGGAGCACCTAAATCAATCACATTGATTTACCTAGCTGACATAGGTCAGCTCGAATAGTCATGTGATCTGATCAGAATATAATTTCACTAAGACGCTAGGTAACTTCGATCAATAAGAGGGTCTGCCAAAGCTTGCCTTAGACACCATCAGAAATGGCCAGGTAAGTGGGCTACCAATTAAAGAGCACCAATTTGGTTTACCTTAGACACCAACTGGTTTAATTAGTCTTAATTAAATCAACATAATAGTTCATGCTAGATCGTGTAGCCAAGAATCAAGTCCATCTTGGGTCTCGTTAAAGACATTGACTCGACTAACTGCAACTATTATAATTGATCTAGAGAATCCTTGATCTAATCTAAGACAATAATTGATTAGATTTAGTTAATTTTCTAATTAAGTTTATTCTTTAATCTAGCCCTAGGTCTAACCTAATTAATAGACCTAATCTCCACTAACTCATTTAACCTAATGTGTTATGATTTGTATTTTAGGATCTTTAATTCACAATCCTAGATCCTAATCAAACAACTTCTTAATTCTTAATTAAGTTTTGGGCTGAGGGTTGGGATTCGACTTTTCAAAATTGATTTTTATATTTGTAAAATATTTTTACAACATGGTTCTACCAACTAAGTTGCATGTTTGATTCTTATTCAATATACAAATAAGATAAGCATGAAACTATTTTAGATCTAATCTAAATAGGTTCATCTAAGTGAAACCATTTCAATTTCAATCAATCATAAATTACCTTAGATCAAATCTAATATATTTTTGATAATTAAAATTAGATTAAGTTACTTTTAATCAAATCATAAAATTTTTTAGATCTAATCTAAAATTTTATGATCAATATTTTTTATCAGCACGTACTAGGACAACCTCTCCACTGTAAGGGATAAACCTTACAGTAAGAGAACCTTATAATTAGTCCATGCAATCTAAAACTTTTATTTTTAAATTTAATAAATTATAAATAAAATTAGATCATATCTAATAAATTTGTAATAAGAAATAGATCTACATGAACTAAGACAACCTCTCCACTATAAGGGATAAATCTTGCAACAGGACAACCTTATAATCAGTTCATGTAATCATAATTTTTTTTAATTTTAGATTTAATAATTAGATTCTAAATTAGATCTAATCTAAGAAATGATCTAAATATATAAAAATAATCATGTAATAATGATCCTAGGCTCTTAAATCAATTGAAAGAACTAGATCTAGGATTTCAGAGATTGATCTTGAAACTTTTTCAAGATCAGATAATGAAAAACTAAAATAAATCAAAATTTATTCATAAAGATCAGAGAACCCATAGATCTAAGATCCTATTATATGATTATAGCATGAGATTAAATCAAAAATTAAAAATATTAAAAAAATATATTGATTACATCAACATTTATCTACATTATATCTAATGCAGGTATGTAATAATAGATCAGATTCATATTACCTATGCAAGTTAGATGTTCTAACTTGCTGATTTGGGCTGAAGGATGAAGCTCAAAGTCACACACTCATCTAGCCTCTATGAGATATCCACATGAGCCTACGAACCTCGATCAAAAGTTCGATGTAGAAAATCAGCATAGTATGCTAGTACTATGCTGATCCTTCTTCGACGGTCGATCCAGTGCTTCTTTCTTCAAGAGTTGGATACTTTGAAAACTCAAAAGAAAAGAAAGATAATTTTGATCTAAAAAAACACTCAAAAATCTCTATGAAAGAGGAGAAGGAAAGAGCAAAAAGAATCCTAGAAGAAGATCCTCTTCTTCTTCTCTTTTCTCTCACCTAAAAACCTAGATTGGTATCTATGAAATCCCCATGCCCCAAGAGTCCCTCTATCTGATTTTCACACACCCAAGAGTACTCTCTATGATCTAGAATTAGTGTAAACTTTAATCCAAAAAGACCTCCTAATAAAGAGATATGGAAGAGTCTTCATTGGGTCAAATTCCTATACAAGGTAAGAACACATATGGCAAGTTGTTGGGGTGCCCAACACTTGGGCGCCCCCTCCTTTGTTTTAGGTGTGGACCATCAGGGTAGGTGCACAAAAAATTTCTCCTTTTAACCATGGAAATTAGAAGAGAAATTAGGGTGGGGTGGCACACGTGGGAAGAGACCAAGTTTGTTGGGATTCTGTCATATAGAGTCCAATAAAACTTCAACAACTTTCCGTCTATTGGCCTGGTCCAAAACAAGATGCCATATAGAAAAGAGAGGAGAAGGGTGGGTATGCATGATGATCAAGAAGAGAGGAGATTTGTCACCAAAAACAAGAGAGAAAGGGCATGAGGGGCATGGGATATAGGTGGCGCAAGCAAGATGGATTCTAGTCTTAATAGGATTCCATATTTGACTTGGTCAAATATGTTTTCTCAAATCAAATCAAATAAAAAATAAATCAATTCGATTAAATTAAGCCCTAACTTAGTTAAGAACTTAATTAAATTTAATTTAATTTTAATTTAATTTTTTAATCAAATTAGAAAATTGGGTTGACCTAAGTTCTAGTTGAACTAAGACTAGTTCTTTCTTGCACTTGGCTTATCCAATAAACCAATTGGACTTAATCCAATCAAGCCCAAACAAAATATAATTAAATTATATTTAATTAGACTTAATCCTTTGGCTTAATCAAATTAAGTTAAATAGCAATCAAATTACTAATCGATCCTTCTGCAATATTTGCACTAGGTTAAATATCAATCATATTGATCGTTTAACCTTAGAACGATTCTCAATCATTGATCAACCATCCGATCAGATCGTGAACTCTAATACATATGACCCCATAGGTTTGAACCTAAGTCAGTGGCATAGGAATAAATTTTTATACCAGTTGAAGTGACTATCTAGTAATGATACTGGACAGTCGGATAGGTCAAATGTGTAGAACAACATCCTTAGAACCCATGTGAATATAGTTTCCATATAATTCATCCCCTGGACTAAAATGCTCATACAACACCTCAGAGTTAAACTATCAACTTTGATCAGGCTGTCTACATTATATTTTAAAATACCAAATCTATCTCATAGATTATCCAAGCCATGGTTTTGCTATATTGAAATACAGTGATATATTCTTCTCCAACTCTTGGAGTGGTTAATCCCATCTTGATCACACACCGACTTTGCAAGTACTTGACTGTGCTTAGAAATCTTTCATTACTGAATTAAAATTTTAGTTAGTCTAATACCAAAGCATAGTGATTTGCTTGCAAGCCACTGAGATGATCTCAGGTCTAAGGGATACTTATACCTATATCCCATCAGAGATATTCTCGACAGCAGAATGCTCTAGAGTTGGTCATGTTCAATGATGTTATATCCTTACATCTCATCTATATGTTATACCAATGTCTTCATACTTCTTGATTAAGAGGACAACCAACCTATATCATACACAGCGATCTATGCTTGATAGATGCTATCATCCTTATTAACAACCTATCATTTGGTCATGAATAGTTTTAAGAAAAAATCGATAAATTCTCTCTTTATCAAACTAAATAGTCCTAAATACTTCATCACAATAATAGAGTTCATTAGAAGATGAAAACTTATGATGAAAAATAATAAAAATATATTTTATTAATAAATCAATTATAATTATAATATGGCTCAACCATCAATAGGCTGATGATTGGCTTTGGAACATATTTTCCAACACTTAGATCTTAAGAAATCTGTCGATCTAGTAGAAGGACCTCACCCCTCCTTTGTCCCTAGGACCATTCCTTGTTTGCTTTGTCCTGAGGACCTTTTTGTGATAAGAATCCAATATGGGATACCCTTGAAGTACGAACTAGAACTTTTCGGGCCAAGTGGTTGAGCTTGCTCTCCTTCCTTGGGTCATTTTTTCTTGTGCACCAAGGCTCCCCATGTCGAACTCTGACTTTCAATCCCACCTTTTGTTATTATCCTCTTTAGGTTCTTGAATATCTTCTTCGCCTCCATGGTGTCAAACTCATTTAGATTTATCATAGGATTTGTATCTCTATGCATCGTGATCGAGGTCCGACTTACGATTTCTTTATTTTGAAATTATTTTACTTTCATCACCACCCCACCACTAAGGATTGGTGGTATATATCTTTCCAATTCGGTAAGAAAGGGTTGCTTAAGGATGCCCCCACCTCAGTTTATAACTAGAAGGAGAGATTCTTTTTTGTCTCATGCCCACTCTTAGAACTGGGGTTGCCATCTTGGGGGAATTTGAGAGATTCGATCCATCAAGCCCCTGGGCTAGAAAGGGAGGATCAAGATTCAGCTAATAAGCTTAGGGACTACCAAGCTCCACTTATATCTAGTTTGTTGGATGACCAGATCTTATTTAACTTTGGGCTTAGTCCTCTTAATATGGCATATAGATTTTCATATCTCAACGACTTCACCTTGTGCTCTCTTCTGATCATAGTTTTTAACATTGTAGAAATGACTTCGGAAGAGCGAAATTGCCTAACCTAAGGGATTAAGACCCTTAAAAGGAAGGTCAATCATAGAGAAGAGCAATCAAAAAGGGTCAAGGTTAGGAAATAAGCTCGACCGTGCTGACCCAAACCATGGCCACTTTGGAAACCACCATGACTGTGCCGAGCCCGACTTTGCCCGATGAGGCCAACACCCTTGCACTCCCCGAGCAGGAGAGAGAAATTGAGAAAAGAAAGAAGGCCATCACTAGAAAGGTCAAGAGAAATGTCAGAAGGTCTGACAATGACAGCTTCAGCCATAAGTAGGGTTCCTTGGACGATTGGAAAGTCATCCACACTTTGACGGACTGGAGTGTCCTTCCCCATATTGCAAAGAAAATGATCTAGAAGGACGTCGGGAAATGATTCAAAGAATCTTTCATGGCATTCCTCGAGGTAACCGATCTTTTCTGAGTCTTGGTTGAGTGTTATTGTACTTTGGAGCCGTAACTCACATTTTACTATCTGCAGTTGGGTCATTATTTGTATGACCACTCGGTGGTGGCAAACCTCCGCAAGGCCGAGGCTTCAAGGGCTATCCAAGAAGCCCAAGCTGAGATCAAGAAAGTCTAGGCCGAGGTTGAAGGTTTGAGAGAAGCTTCAAGGTCTCATTCCATCGAGGTCGAGTGCCATCAAGAAGCACTATGGAGGGAGGAGCAAGTGTCGGTAGGGTTGAAGACCGCCTTGGCACTAGAGGAAGATAAATAGAAAAATGGTCAAGGAGGAAGTCAACATAGAGAAGGAGCGAGCTGTCGAAGTCTTTATGTCCTCTAAAGCAATGGAGGATATCAAAATTTCCTTCACTCAAGCGGCCTTTCTCAAAGGATTTAAGGTCTACAAGAAGAGGGTCACCAAGAGGTTCCTTGACATGGACCTCGACTTTTTGATTGCGGAGCCTAGCGATGAAGCAGAACCTTCCCACACTGGTGCTATTTCTCTAGTCATCAGACTTGATGCCGAAACCTCTAATCCTACAACTGTAGTTCCAGAGCCCAACCTTGATCCAGGAGTTATGGAGGATGTGCCGACCTCGCCTGCTGCCCCACCTTCTGAGGTTGAAAATCTTTGATAGTTATATTTTTTCTTCTTTTTTTACATGTACTCAAAATATTTTGGGCAATGAAGATAAATTTTTCTTTATGTTTGATGCTGTGACACGTCTGTTATTTAGAATCCCCCTAGCAAAGGTAGTCACAATTTGCCGCCACCTACCAAGGCCACACCGCTATCCCAAGGCCTCCCTCTAAAATCTATCGTTAGAGACATACAGAAGGAGGTTCACCAAACCAAAGAGAAGTTGAAGAAGGTAAGGGGCAAACTTCAGAAATTGGAGAAACATTATTCAAAAGCCACAACTGAGATCACCCACCTTCAACAAGTCCATAAAAAGGACACTATGGACTACATCAAAAACAAGCGCCTTTTAATCAAAGAATTGGAATGGGTGAAGAGGCTTGGTAGTGAGAAGGTTTGGACTTTAACTATCAAAGTTGGTTCCCTTAAGACTGAACTTTGAGATTCAAAAGAGAAAATCAGGCAGTTGGAGAGTGGCTCGGCTTAGGGCCAAAATAAGGTGGAGTTCGATTGGGATTGATCGAAAAAGTTTTCTGACCTCTAGCACAACTGAGCGATGTTGAGTGATTGTACAATTCCCATCGAACTAGTTGGCATGAGGAGGTCAAGGGTTACAAGAGAAAACTTAATAAGATGAACTCCAAAGTTGTTCGGCTTCAAAAATAATTGGCAGACAATGTTCAATCTATCCCAAGTGCACATCCAGACGAAATTGCCACTTTGAAGGATGCTCTTAAAAATTTCACCATAAAATTTGAGGGTACGGAGAAGAAACTTCGTGATCTGAAAGTTTAGATGATCTACTAGGAAAGCTTGGTGAAAGTTGTCAAACCTAAGTCGGCGATTCTTAGGAAGAGACTGAGAGAGACGGAGGAAGAGTTGTATAGGTGGGAGAGGATGTTGAGGGAGATCCTGACGGTGAGACAGAAGCTTGAGGAGAGAATAGAGGGCTTGGAACTCTCCCTAGTAATGGCTGGGGTTAGTAGCCCGAAGTCTAATTCTGAGTAGGACCTCACCCATTTTTCTTTTTTTTTTGTAACCGATCCTACTTATTCATGTAACAATCTTTATTTTTAATGAAATGAAGCATCTTTCATTTGTCTATTTGTGTTTCACCTTAGCTTGCTACTAGCCAATTTACTCCATTTTCTTGTTGTGTCTGATCTTGACGTCATCACCAAATTACGCCTCTTATCTTGTATTTTGGGTATCTATCTTTCTCTTATCAAGATAGCTGGGGCGCAAAAGGGCCATTAAGAGGGCCTCTCTCCAATGTCACTGGTTTAAGAATTTGAGGCCTTTACTTTTCCATAGGATCTTCATCCATATTAGGATGAGGTCCACCTCCTATTCCTGACGTGGTTGGCTATTTTTCTTGTTAGGATGAGGCCCCCCTCCTATTCCTAACAAGATTATCGGGGCACAGAATAGCCATTGAGAGGGCCTCTCCTCAATGTCACTAGTTTAAGAACTGGAGGTCTTCACCCTCGTTAAGATGAGGTTAACCTCCTGTTCAAGAATCGTAAGCCTTCACTTCCCCTAGGGTCTTCATCCATATCAGGATGAGGTCCACCTCTTATTTTTGATATGATTGACCATTTTTCTTGTTAGGATGAGGTTTTCCTTCTATTCCTAGCAAGGTTGCTAGGACACAAAAGGACCGTTGAGAGGGCCTCTCTCCAATGTCACTGATTTAAGAATCAGAGGCCTTTATTTTCTCGTAGGGGCTTCATCCACATCAGGACGATGTCCATCTCCGATTCCTGATGTGGTTGACCATTTGTCTTGTTAGGATGATGTCCCCTTCTTGTTCCTAACATGGTTGCCAGGGCACAGAAGGACCGTTGAGAGGACCTCTCCCTAACATCACTGGTTTAAGAATCAAAGATCTTCACCCTCCTTAAGATGAGATTAACATCCTATTTAAGAACCAAAGGCCTTCATTTTTATTAAGAATGAAATTTTGTTAAATAGTTTCCTGCCATTGCACAATTCGGCACCAAAATAATAGAATATTAAAAATAAGAAAATTTTATTGAGTATGGGTTCATCGATAGTAATCCATCAGTTTTTTGAATTCTATGGCCATAAGAGTGTTGCCCCTCCAAACTCCTTCAGGTAGTAAGTCCTAAATCGGACAACCTCTACGATCTCATAAGGGCCTTCCCAATTCGAAGTGAACTTTCTTTGGTTCTAAGGTTGTGAGATGTTCGCTCACTGAAGTACTAGGTCTCCCACCCTGAATGCTTTGCTCCTAATCTTTGAATTATAATAACGAGCCACTTTCCGCCTATAAGCCACCATCTTGATCTATGCCTTCTCTCGTTTCTCTTCCAAAAAGTCAAGGTTGGCTTTGAGATCTTGTGAATTTTTCTATTCATTGAATGCTTCAACTCATGCTGAAGGGAGTTTAAGTTCTGTTGGAATGACTGTTTCCATTCCGAAGGCTAGGGCGAAAGGAGTTTTCCTAGTTGGCAACCTCTGAGTAGTTCTGTAAGCCCAAAATACATGATAGAGTTCATCCACCCATGTTTCTTTCATCCTTTCAAGTCTTGCCTTTATTCCTTATAATATGATTTAGTTGGTCACATCAGTCTTGCCATTTGCCTATGGATGAGCCACTAAGGTGAAGTGGTGGTAGATACTCAGATCTTCGCAAAACTCGACAAACTTTGTTCCAGCAAATTGACATTTTTTATCAGTAATTAAAGTTTGAGGTAGTCTAAATCTATAAATTATTGACTTTCAGATGAAGTCATACATTTTTGCTTTAGTAATTTTGGCCAGAGGTTTAGCCCCAACCCACTTAGTAAAATAATCTATGGCCACTAAGAGAAATTTTTGCTGTCCGAATTCCATGGGAAAGGGTCCGAGTTTGCCAAAACCCCATTAAGCAAATGGCCATGGAGTGCTCAAAGATGTTAGCTGAGATGCAGGTTGTCTCTAAATGTTAGCATTCCTCTAACACCGATCACATTCTCTCACATATTCCACTGCATCCTAGTACATAGTCAGTCAATAGTAGCCCTATCGAAGAAGCTTGTGATATAAGGACCTTGCTCCCATATGGTTTCCACATATCCCTTCCTGCACCTCTCTCAATGTATAATCTATCTCGGAAGGTTGGAGACACATTAGGAGCAGCAAAGAGTACGACCTTTTACACAGTTTATTCCCATATAGAACATATCGAGAGGCTTGATTTCTCAATTTTTGAGTTTCTTTCAGATCTCGAGGGAGCACACCATCTTTGAGATAAGCGAGGAATGGATCGAGTTAGCTAGGCTCTTGGTTGATTTGTATTACAGTCTGAGGTTCTTTCGAGCTTGGACATTTTAGAACATCAAAGAAGACTTCCTTGGATAATTCATTTGGCGCTAGTGAGGCTAACTTGGAAAGTAGGTTGGCCCTAGCATCTATTAGATATTAAAACTGCTCAAGGTCGGGGTTAGACTCCTTATCTTTTCTAGATACTTCTGAAGAAACTAGATCTACGATTTCATGGCTAGATCTTGAAACTTTTTTAAGATCAGACAATGAAAGACTAAAATTAATCAAAATTAATTTTAAATATTAGAGAATATTCTAGATCTAATATTTTATTACATGATTATGGCATGATATTAAATCAAAAATTAAATATAAGAAAGAAAATAAAATATATTGATTACATCAACATGCATTTACACTACATCTAATGCAGGTATGTAAAATATATCAGATCTATTATCTGTGCAAGTTAGATATTCTAACTTGCTGATTCAGGTTTGAGAATGATGTTGTGAGATGCACATATATCCGACCTCTAAGAATTATCCATACGAGCCCACAAACCACGATCAGAAGTCCTACACAAGAAATAAGCACAGTATACTAGTACTGTGCTGATCCTTCTTTGATGATCGATCTGGTGCTTCCTTCTTCTAGATCTAGATACATTCAAAGATGAGAAGAAGGAGAATAGATTATAGATCTGAGACACTCTCAAATAATCTCAAAAAGGAGGAGGAAAAGAGATGAACAAGACAACCCAAGAAGATGACCCTCTTCTTCTTCTTTGCTCTCTCACTTAGAAACCTAGTTTAGTGTCTATGAAATCTCCATGCCCCAATACTATTTCTCCCTAATTTTTACATGCCCCAAAGGTCTCTTAATGATCTAGAATCTATCCAAAAATCAGTCAAAATTCATCCTATATAGAGAGATATAGAGGAGTTCTTGTTGGGTCAAACTCTTAGACTAAGAAAGACCAAAATTGGCAACTAGTTGGGGAGCCCAACACTTGGGCGCCTCCTCCTAAGTTTTAGGCATGGACCACCTAACATTTTTGCACAAAATTCCTACCTTTCCACCTAACAAAAAAAGAGAAGAAAGGGAGAGGAGGGCAGCATGCATGGGAGGAGTTTTTGTTTCCTAAAACTCCATCCAGGAGAAAATTCAAATCATATCCAAACTTTCTCCTTTGACCTGGTCCACAACAAATTGGCATAAGAGAAAAAGAGGAGAGGAATGGGCATGTGTGAAGTCTAGGGAGAGAGGATGTCACAAAAAATAAGAGAGAAAGAGGGCATGGGAGCATGATGGGCTAATGTGGTGCAAGGTGGATTCGTAGTTTTACTAGGATTCCTTCTATAACTTGGTCAAAATAATTTCTCAAACCAACTTAATGTTAGATATATGTGCCCTAGAAGCCAGAATTGGCTGACACTTGTAATACACTTCTAGGGGCAAAATTGTAATTTTGACTATAATCAATAAAATGGGTTATTTTCTATCACACCTGTGTATTTAGTGTCTGTGATACATCCTTTGAGTTAATGGTAATGATAATTCATATTTTCAAGAGTTGAAAATTTAAGACATGAATAATCATTATTAACTCATAAACAGCTCCCGACCATAGGATCATCACGAGGATGGTGATTGATCCGGAAGGTTGGTGTACGATTGCTTCTCTTTAGTAGATGAGTCTTGAGTCTACGGTGTGGAGACACCGGAGCGAAAGTATAGGTACTCGTTAGAGAACGAGGGCACTGAGCGTGACCACCTCGAGTAGTCATTAGGGAGTCTACCTTCTCGTCAATGACTGACTCGATGCTGCAGTAGTGTGTCTGGTTCTTTGACCTGAGATGCATCGGCAGTTCACCTTGAGGGTGTTATAGTTTGACTACACCATTACTCGGTCTCCTAGCCATATGGAACCCTGAGGTGTATGTTGGCTATGACATGTTCATTGTAGGAACTGGATTGCATCAAGATGGGATCTATCTACCTCGGTGGTAGAGGAGCAGCCCTATGATAATCATGAGAATCAAGTCCTGAAGCCCATGGCCATGGCAGAGTGAAATAATAGAAAGAGTTTCTATTTAGGTTTTCACATTGGACTCGAATCGAATGATTATATCATATGACAGAGACTAGGGTTTGACGAGTTTACCTTAACCCTAATCTGATCAGGGCTCAAGATAGAAGAACTTAATCACACAGGTAGCTGCACCAAGAGGTTCGCATTCAGCTCTGATGGGTTGCCACCATATACTGCTAGGTGTCACTGGTGGATTTTGGGAGCAATTAGAATGATTTAGATGATCGATCATTCTAGCTGTTCGAATCAGAAGAGTTCTGATCCATCGAAAGGAGTTTCGATGATGTCTATGATAGAGATCATGACATATCCCATTACCATACAGAACTGAACCTAACTGGGTCACACAAACAAGGGTTTGAATCTGGTGATCATCAATTGAACTAATCTAGTTCAATTGATCTGAATGAGATTCAATTAGGTTCAAGAAAATCGTGCTAGCACTCGATTGAACCTAACGTTCTTCTTTTACTATCACAAATAAGTTGTCCTGACTGAGCCAAAGGAGTTTGTGCTCAATCAGAGGCCTTCATATGGTCTAACTGGAGGTTGTCCAAGTTAGAGAAGGTTGTCTTATTTTATAAGACATGACCTGCCATTTTTGGTCCTTTGACTTTGGTCAAAAGTTGACCTTTGACTGGTCAAATGTTGACCATAGACACTTTGACTTTTGTCCACGTGTCATGCACCTATTGGAGAACTGGTGGGAGCCTGTCCCCCTGCCAGAACCTGGCAAGGAGGAGGGTGCACGCCACCCTAGGCGTGCGCCCAAGTTGGAGGCACCTTAGGAGTCCTTGTTGGACAAGGACTCCACCTCCCTTTTGGATTCCAATTAGAGTTCTTCTAAGAACCAACTTTGACTGGTCTTAGGCGCCCTCTAAGGAGAAATCCAGGGGTCTCTATTCCCACCAATCAGATTTAGATCTGATTTCACAAAGGGTTGTGATTGGTTGGGAGGAAGAGGAGTTGGATCACGCTTAGTCTATAAATAAGACCCTGCGCCCAACTCAGATTCTAATGCAATTAGAATAGAGATTTCCCACGCCCCAAGGCTGCCTCTCTCCTCTTCCTCCACGCCTAAACTTCTCCTCCTTCTCCTCTCCACGTCCAAAAGAGTTTTGGATTTTGGTTGGTGCATTCCAGATCAAAAGAAAGGTGATCAAAAGAAGAAGGCTGCACTACTGCAAAGGACGACTGCTGATCTTCAAAAGGAGTTTTAAAGATCCTCCTGATCAGATCCAGATCTGATTTTTGGAGATGTGATAGAGAAGAAGAGGATCTCCAGATCCAACCTGAGTGGATATCGGTAGAGGCCAGGCGCTTGCGTGGCTAGATCCAGAACCTTCTGCTGCAATCAGGATCATCTACAGGGTAATAGGATTACCCAAATCAGGTAAATTAAATTTGATTTAATTTATCTTATTTTATTTTATTTATTAAAATAATAAGAATCAGATTTGAAACATATCAAGATCTGATTGGGATCAAGAGAAAAATTTTTGAAATATATCTCTTGATCTGATCAGATCTGGACGAACCTGGACCGGGAAATCAGGATTTCCCTTCACTTAAACTAAAATCATGTCAACCTAATTAAATTAGGTCCTAACCCAATTAAGAATCTTATTAAATTAGATTAAATTAGATTTAATTTTAATTTAATTTTTTAATCAAATTAAAAAATTGGGTTGATCCAAGTCCTAGTTGAACTAGGACTAGTTCTTTCTTGCACTTGGCTTATCCAATAAACCAACTGGACTTGATTCAATCAAGCCCAAATCAAATATAATTAAATCATATTTCATAAAACATAATCTCAGCCCTCTAGCTTAATCAAATTAAGTCAATTAATAATTGAATTGCTAATCAATCCTAATACTTGCATTAGGTTAAACATCAATCATATTGATCATTTAACCTTAAAATGATTCTTAATATTTGATCAACCATCCAATTAGATCATGAACTCTAATGTGTGTAACCTCAAATATCTAAAATTAAGTTAGTAGCATAGAAATAAATTTTTATACCAATCAAAGTAACCATCTAGCAATGGTACCTGATGGCTCGATAGGTCGAATGTGTAGAACAACATCCTTAGAAACCATGTGAATATAGTTTCCATATAATTCATCCCCTTGACCAAAATGCTTGTAGGACACCTTAGAGTTTAATTGTCAACTTTGGTTAAGTTGTCCACATTATATTACAAAATATCAAATCTATTTTATGGATTACCCTAGCCAAGATTTTGTTATATTGAAATACAGTGACACATTCTTCTGTAACTCTTAGAGTGGTCAATTCCATCTTGATCACACATCGACTTCGCAAGTACTTGACTATGCTTAGAAGCCTTCCATTATTGAATTAGAAATTCAGTTAGTCTGGTACCAAAGCATAGTGTGTTGCTTGCAAGTCATTGAGGTGATCTTAGGTCTAAGAGATACTTATACCTATATCCTATCAGAGACATTCTTGATAGCAGAATGCTCTAGAGTTGGTCACGTCCAGCAATGATGTACCCGTACATCTTACCTATATGCTATACCAGTGTCTTCATACTGTTTGGTTAAGAGGATAACCAATCTATATGGCATACAGCGATCTATGCTCAATAGACGCTATCATCCTTATTAACAGCCTATCATTTGATCGCAAACAGTTTTAAGGACTAATCAATAAATCCTCTCTTTATCAAACCTAAATAGTCCTAAGGACTTCATCACAATAATGAAGTATGTTAGAATATGAAAACTTATGATGAAAATATCAAAAATATATTTTATTAATTAATAAATAAATTATAATTAAAAAATAGCTCAATCGTCAATAGGCTGATGATTGACTTTGGGATACATTTTTCAACAACTCGCACTTATCCTAAAGCCACTCGGTATAGTATCTAATATCCATCTTTGACTTGTGGTTGTTGAACTCCTTTATTACCAGGGCTTTAGTGAAGGGGTCGACTAGATTTTTCTTTCCATCGATCTTCTAAAGATCGACATCCCCTCAATCCATGATCTTCTAGACCAGGTGGAAGTTATGCAAAATTTGTTTCATCCATTGGTGTGCATTTGATTCCTTCGCTTGAGCTATAGCATCAGTGCTATCACAGTAGAGCAGGATCGGACCATCTAGGGAGGGTACTACTCCAAGCTCAATGATAAACTTTTTCAGCAACATAGCTTTCTTTGCAGCATCTGATGCTGTGATGTACTTTGCTTCACAAACATAGTCTACCACAGTATGCTGCTTGAAACTCTTCCAGCAAATGGCTCCACCATTTAGAGTAAAGATATATTCCGACATGTTTCTACTATCATCATGGTCAGATTGAAAGCTGGGGTCTATAAATCCCAACCATTGATCCTTAGTATTTTTCAAATACTTTGGGATGGCTTTAACCATTTTTCAGTGAATTTTTCTAAGGTCAGACTGGTATCTACTCACTACTCTTAGTAAGTATGCCATGTCTGATCTCGTACACGTCATGGCATACATGATAGATCCCACTGCTTAAGCATATGGGACTCTACTCATATGCTCTCTTCAGAAGTTGTCAGATAATACTTCTTAGAGAGAGAAATTTCATAGCCTATCAGAAGATAGTCCTTTTTGAAATTTTTCATGCTAAACCCTTTAGCATAGTATCTATATACGTAGACTGGGATAATCCAAGCATCTTTTTAGATCTATCCCTATAGATCTTCATCCCTAGGATATAGGATGCTTCACCCAAGTTCTTCATGAAGAACTGTGATGATAACCAAACTTTTATTTTCTATAGTATGAGAGAATGCCATCCACATACAAGATAAAAAATATCACTATTGAACCATTTATCGATTTGTAAATACTAGGCTTTTCTCCATTCTTAACAAAGCCATACGTTTTGATCACCTTATCAAAATGCATGTTCCAACTTCGAGATGCCTACTTTACTCCGTAAATGGATCTCTGAAGCTTGTATACCTCAGACTCATCTATGGATGTGAACCCCTCAGGTTATATCATATACACCTCTTCGATCAGCTCTCCATTTAGAAAAGCTATCTTCACATCCATCAATCAGATCTCATAATCCAGATGGGCAACTAACGCAAGCATTATCCGAATAGATTTGAGCATTGCCATAGGGAAGAACGTCTCATCATAGTCAATACCATAACATTGATGATACCTCTTGGCAACCAGATGAGCTTTATAGGTCTCCACCTTTCCATGTTGAAGAAAAATCCTAATTTCTCGAGTCAGGTTCGTTCAGATCTGATTGAATTGAGAGGCATATTTCAAAAATCACCTCTTAGATCCTAATCAAATCTGACACTTTTCAGATTTGATTTCATAATCTGATAAATAAGAAAATTAAATTAAATTAATTTTGAATTAATTTTATCTTGATTTTGGGTAATCTGATTACCCGTTGATGATCCTGCTGAAGTCCTGAGGTTCTGGATCTAGCCACGCAAGCGTCTGGTCTCTACCATTATCCACTCAGGCTAGATCTGAAGATCTTTTCCTTCTCTTTCTTTTCTCCAAAAATTAGATCTGGATCTGATTTGGAGAATCTTCAAAACTTCTTTTGAAGATCACCCATTGTCTCTGCAGTAGTGTTGCCATCTTCTTTTTTCATCAGCCTTTCCTTGCCTGACTCGCAATCTGAAGGCCCAACATCCTTGGGCGTGGAGAGGAGGGAGAGGGCCAGATGGTGGCATGGAGAAGGGAGAGGGGTAGCCTTGGGGAGTGGCTTAGAAGAGGAGTTCTCAAAAGTGGGCGTAGATAGGGTCTTTTTATAGACTCCGCTGCGCTATGCAGTGCTGCATCACCTCGGTCAATCACGTTGCTTTGTGCAATCAGATCTAATTCTGATTGGTGGGATGACATCACCTAATCCAATTAGATGAGAGATCCATAGGTTCATTCTTAGATAGCGCCTAAGACTGGTCAAAGTAGATACCGAAGGGCCACCTAAGTAGAAACCAAGAAGCAACCTGGAGTCCCATCCGTATGGGACTCCAGCATCCCTATCCATGGGCACACACCATCCAAGGCATGCACCCCCTTCTTTCCAATTTCTAGAGAGGGGACAAGCCCCTATCTGCTCTTCAATAAGTGCATGACACATGGGCAGATGTCCAAGGATCAAAGGTTAACGTTTGACCAAGTCAAAGTACAAGAATTAGCAGGTGATGAAAAAAGGCAGGTGTTGTCTCAAATTTATCTCATAAATTAAGACAACCCTTTTCTAACTTGGACAAGGTCCAGTCAGACCAGGTAAAGGTACCTAAGTGAGCACAAATTCATTTGGCTTAGTCGAGATAGCTTTTATGATAAGAAAAAGGACAATGTTATGCTCAATCATGTGCTAGCATGATTTCCTTGAACCTAATTGAATTTTATTCAAATCAATTGAACTGGGTTAGTCCAATTGATGATATCCAGATCCAAATTCTTATTTGTGTGACTCAGTTAGGTTCAGTTCTATATGATAATGGGATATGTCATGATCTCCATCATCGACATCATCGAAACTCTTTTCAATGGCTTAGAACTCTTCTGATTCAGACAACTTAGAATGATCGATCATCTAAATCATTCTAATTGCTCCCAAAATCCACCAATGACACCTAGCAGTATATGGTGGCAACCCATCAAAACTAAAAATGAACCTCTTGGTGTAGCTACTTGTGTGATTAAGTTCTTCTATCTTGAGCCTCGATCAGATTAGGGTTAAGGTGAACTCGTCAAACCCTAATTTCTATCATATGATTTAATCATTCGATTCAAGTTCGATGTGAAAATCTTAATAGAAACTCTTTCTATTATTTCACTCTCTGCCATGGCCATGGGCTTATGGACTTGATTCTCATGATCATCATAGGGCTGCTCCTCATCCACCGAGGTAGATAGATTCCATCTTGGTGCAATCCAATTCCTACAATGAACATGCTATAGCCAACATACACCTCAGGATTCCAAATGGCTAGGAGATCGAGTCATGGTGTAGTCAAACTATAACACCCTCAAGGTGAACTACCGATGCACCTTAGGTCAAAGAACTAGACACACACTATAGCATCGAGTCAGTCATTTCATCGATGAGAAGGTAGACTTTCTTATGACTACTTGAGGTGGTCACGCTCAAGTGCCCTCATTCTCTAATGAGTACCTATACTCTCGCTCCGATGTCTCTACACCATAGACTCAAGACTCATCTACTACAAAGAAGTGATTGTACACTAACCTTCCGAATCAATCACCATCCTCATGATGATCCTACGGTCAGGAGCATTTTATGAGTTAATAAATGAAAATTCATGTCTTAAATTTTCAACTCTTGAAAATATGAATTATCATTACCATTAACTCAAGGGATGTATCACAGACACTAAATACACTTATGTGATAGAAAATAACCCATTTTATTATTTATAGTCAAAATTATAATTTTGCCCTAGAAGTGTATTACAAGTGTCAGCCAATTCTGGCTTCTAGGGCACACATATCTAACAAACTTTCACTTGACCTAAAGCCAATTGGCTACAAATCTAAGTCCCATCTTCTCAAGGTGGGCTTCAATCTTCTGCTAGCCCAACGGCTTTGTAAGCGGGTCTGTTGCATTGTCTGCAAAGTCGACTCTCTTGTCCTCGACATAATCCTTCTTGAGGTAATTGTGGATGAGATGGTATCATCGTTCAATGTGCTTAGATTTTTGGTGAGACCTCGACTCCTTAGCAAGGGCTATGGCGCCATTGTTGTCGCAGTACAGAGGAATGGCATCTGATGGCATCACTCCGATCTATATGGTAATCTTCTTGTACTAGACTGCCTCCTTCGTAGCTTCTGATGCAACAATATTTCTGCTTTCATGGTGGAATCTGCTATCACTATCTGCTTAGAACTTTTTCAACTGACAGCTCCACCATTGCACACAAATTAGACTCCTAGATGTCGACTTTCGATCATCTACATCGGACATAAAGTCCGAGTCTGTATATCCCTTGGACTTGGAGTTCTCCATTACCAAAGACCAACAACATATCCTTAGTTCTTCTCAAGTACTTAAGGATACATTTCATAGAAGTCCAGTGTTCTTCACCTGGATTTGACTGATATCTGCTCGTGACACTCACAGCATGGGCTATATCAGGTCGTGTACATAACATGGCATACATGAGGCTCCCTATTGCTGAAGCATAAGGGATCTTGCTCATGCGTTCTATTTCCTCAGGTGTGCTAGGGCACATTTTCTTGGAAAGATGAATGCCATGTCTGAAGGGTACTAAACCCCTCTTAGAGTTTTCCATACTAAACCTCTTTAGTACTTCTCTCTATGTACATCTTCTGTGAAAGTCCTAGCATCCTATTCGGTCTATCTCTATAGACCTTAATTCCTAGAATAAAGGATGCTTCTCCTAGGTCTTTCATGGAGAATTCTTTAGATAACCACATTTTAACTATGGTCAACATGGGAATATCATTCCCAATAAGGAGGATGTCATCCACGTACAATACGAGGAAGACAACAGCGCTCCCACTGATCTTTTTAAAGACACATGGTTCCTCTTCATTTTTGATGAAACCAAACATTTTGATCACATCATTAAAACATGAGTATTCCAGCTCTGAGATGCTTGCTTAAGTCCATATATGGACCTTTGCAGCTTGCAAACCTTGTGATCATCATCACTGGATGTGAAACCTAGCGGATTGTTTCATATAGATATCTTCCTCAAGATATCCATTTAAGAACATGCCGTTTTCACGTCCATTTGCCATATTTCATAATCAAAATAGGCTGCAATAGCAAGCAATGTGTGGATGGATTTTAGCATAGCTACTGGAGAAAAGGTATCCTGATAGTCATTGCCTTCGCGTTGACTATAACCTTTTGCCACTAATCTAGCCTTGAATGTCTCCACATTCCCATCTGCACCAATCTTTCTCTTGAAGATCCATTTACACCCAATAGGTACTATACCTTCTGGTGGATCTACCAAGGTCCAGACTTGATTTTGAGTGCATCGAGTCAATTTCTGACTTCATTGCCTCTAACCATTTCTTGGAGTCGATATCTGATATCGCCTCATTATAGGTTTTGGGATCATCACCATGAGAACCACCATTACCTATGAGGAAATATTTTTCTACATCCTCTGAAATAATACCTAAGTATCTTTCAGGAGGACAGGAAAACTCTTTTCGATCTACGAGGTGGAGGAGGTAGTGTTCTTGGATTGGCTCAACCTGATTTGGTTCCATTTGGTCCTTAGCTCGTTGCTACTTGTGAGACTTTCTCATCAAGCTTGATCTGCTTTCCAATGCCTGCTATCTTGAATAAACTATTTTTCAAGAAAGATGGCATGTCGACTCACAATCACATTGTGGATCTTCTGGAATGTAGAAATAATATCCTAATGACTCTTTAGGATATCCTATGAATCGAGCTCTAAAGGACCTAAACTCTAACTTGTCCGCTTGTTGTCTTTTGACATGAGCCGGACAACCCCAAATTTTGAGATGACTCAGACTTGGTTTCTTACCATGCCATATCTCATACGGTGTGGTAGGAACGGTTTTAGAAGGAACCCTATTCAGTAAGTATATTGAAGTTAACAAACATTGTTCCCCAAAGAAAATCAGGAAGGTCTGTGAAGCTCATCATGGATCGAACCATATCTAATAGGATTCCGATTTCTCCATTCTGAAATTCCGTTGAGTTGAGGTGTTCCTGGTGGAGTCCATTGAGAGACTATGCCATTTTCCTTGAGATAGTCTAGGAATTCCCGGACTAAGGTATTCACCTCCTCGATCTGATCGAAGAAACCTTAATGGATTTTCTCAGTTTGCTTTTCTACTTCATGTCTGAATTCTTTGAACTTTTCAAAAGCTTCAGACTTGTGTCTCATAAGATACACATACCCATACCTAGATAAGATCATCGGTAAAGGTAATGAAGTAGACAAAAGTTGCCTCTAGTCTAGGCACATCGAATGGGCCGCACACATCTGTATGTACTAGGGCAAAGAAGATCTGTGGCCCTTTCCCATGTCCCAACAAAAGGGAAGTTTAGTCATTTTGCCTATGAAGACAAGGATTCATAAATTGGATATGACTCGGAAGTTAACGGACTCAATAGCCTAGTTTTCTCCAATTTGTTAACCCTATCTTCTGCTATATGACCTAATCTTAGGTGCCATAGATACCTATCATTAGGACTATCCCTAGGATATTTTGATTTTATGGCATTCACATTTTGCTCAAAGTTAAAAATAGATAAATCAACATGTAACTGATAAAGATCATTAATAAGAAAACCATTTGCAATTTTATTTCTTTCATAAAGAATGTTATAATGGTCCTTAAGAAAACTAATTACATAGCCTTCTAATGCAAGGCAAGAAACAGAAATCAAATTCCTGCTTGCTGCAGGCACATAATAACAGTTTTTTAATACTAAGTCTAAACCAGATGGTAGTCGAAGAGGATATGTTCCCATGGCTACGGCAGCAACTCTTATTCCATTTCTGACGCATAGGATCATCTCACCATCCCTTAGCCTCCTGCTATCCTCAAGATCCTGCAAAGAAGTACATAAGTGAGCACTAGAATTAGAGTGAAGCAGCCAATTGGATGCAGAAGAAACCATAAGGTTAGACTCAATAACGAGCATATCTTCAAAAGGACCTGCCTCCTTCTTCTTTAGGGTGGCCAGGTAAGTAGGGTAGTTCTACTTCTAGTGGTCATCATTATTGCAATGAAAATACTTTTCTTTGTCAACGGCCTTCTTCTTCGGCTCTGCCTTTTTCTTCTTTCCTCCTTCCATCTTCTGCTTTTTCACAGACTTCTTCTTTCCAAAAGATTTTCTCTTAAAAGAAGTCCATTCCATAGCAAGTACTGAGCCTTTAGAACCTTTCATGGAAAGCTCAGTGATAACCAGCATGTTCATAAATTCGATGAAGGAATTTTGAAGTTTATGCATATGGTAGTTCGTGATGAACTGCCCATACGCATCAGTCAAAGATTGCAGAATTATGTCATTCTGCAGATCCAAGTCCAATCTTACTTCGAGCTTCTCAAGCTCTTCCAAGTCCTTGATCATCATCAGACAATGATCTGGGACTAACTGCCCATCACGCATCTTAGCCTTGAACAGTCGTTTAATGACTTGATACTTGGCTGCGCGACTCGTTCACCAAACATCTCCTATAGGTGAGCCAACATTTGGGGAGCAGTTCTGATATCTTCATGTTGGTGCTGAAACTCATCGGACATCGAGCTCAACATGTAGTATCTGGCCTTATTATCTTCATCAGTCCACTTATCTAGAGATGCTCTCTGTTCAGCGGATGGACGAGCTGGTAAGGTGGGAGGGTCCTGGTCCAATACATGAGTTAACTTCTCAAAACCCAAAATGATTTTAAAGTTCTGAAGCCAATCCTTGTAATTTGATCCGGTCAGTCTATGGGTGTCCAGGATTCGTGCTAGTGGGTTGGATGTGGATATTTTTCTATAGAAAGTCAAAGTTTCTACTTAGATATTGTAATTAAGACTTAACCAATTTATTTAGGGATTTTATTTTTAAATAAACTAGCTCCCACTATTCTCTCAGATCCCTACAATCCCTCTGTAGAGATGCAAAAATCTCCATAATTACTGATTTCTAGTGGGTGGTGCGGTCCCATCGACTTACTCATCACCTCACCTAATAGTTATTGGTGATGGGTTAGCCAATGGATGAACAAATCTTGTTCAATGATTCTCTAATCATGGTGCACCCAAACTTGGTCTCTAATTCATGAATCTCACCATGTCCAAAATTTTGATTCACTCCTTAGTTAAGTCAAACCCACCATTTGCACAGATTGGATTCCTAATTATGTCTCTCACCGTATCCAAAATATTGAGCCCAATTCATCCTCCAGCCCGTAGCATTCGATGCCTAATAGACATGGTTGCATCTTCCCGATGCAACTAAGCCATTGTAACCAACCAAGAACAATCAACCCTGGGAAGGGCCCGCACATCTACAATGGTGGAAGACCTTAGACTTAATCTTTTCTTAGGGAGATTTGATTTAGGTCTCATTAAACTAGACTTGACATAGTCATAACTATTATGACTAACCTAGTGGCATGGGTTAGCTTGGATTATTGACCACCTCAGATCAAAACTAAGTCAACAAACATGGCCAGGTAAGTGAGATCGGTGGAAGTGATATGCTATTAACTTGATAAGAATGCATTCGAATCGAGTAGCTCCCAATTAAAAATCGGTCGGTCGTATCTGCCAAACTTACCTTAGACACCAAATTATTGAGCCAAAATAAATCGGATTAGCCTACAATCCAGACTCTAACCGCTGAGCCTAATTAGGTCTTAGCTTGATCGATCACTCATGGGACTCGATCTTGACCCAAACTTAATCCTATTAGGCTGGTCAATTTAAGCATTGTTGATCCCATCTAACCAACTCTTGATTCGATTTGATCAACCGCTAGACCTAATTGAGCTATCCAAGCCCAAATCCAGTTTTATGAACACATCTTAGATCTAAAAATTTTTAATTTTAGACCTAATATATTTCATAATCCTAATTCTTAATTTAATTTAGGGTTCAAAAATAAAATATATAAATAAGATCCTAGGGTTTCAGGATCTAGGGTTTTGCAGAAAGTAAGTCTTCAATTTCTGATTAAGGATGAACGCGCAGCACCCCTACACATCATAATAACACCCCATCGAATGGGAGGAGAGGGTCTTTAATCCCTACTTTGTTCTTATGACTGGACGGCCAAGGGGAATGCCTTAATCAAAAGAATAACTAATCTACAAAAACTAATTAGATCTTAAGTATATATCTCATATAAAAAAATAGATCTACTTAAAACATGTTTTGTATATATCACATATGTCATGCATACATCTTTTTTAGATCTAAATTATCTCATAATCATCTAAAAAATTAATTTTAAATTTGATCTTATCAAATAAAATTTGATCTAGACCTATTTGCAGAACTATTCTAGAACTTGTCTAAACATGCAATTATCATATCTCATATGAACAAATTAAATTAAATTTATTTTCTATTTTTAGATCTCATTATAATATTTATAATATCAAAAATTTAAAAATAAATAAATTTAAAAATTATATTTAATCAAATAAAAAATATGATTATACTAGACTATACATAGAACAATTCTATACCTAGTCTAGTTATGTATCTCATATATATTAGATCTAGATTAATTAATTTTATTTTTTTATTTTTTTAATTTTAGATCTAATCACATCTCATGTTATATTTAAAATTACTCATTAATTAGATTAAATTAGATCTAAATAAATTTTATGAGAACCTAGCTCTGATACCAGTTGAAGGAAAATCCTGATTTTCTGGGTCAGGTTCGTTCAGATCTGATTGGATCGAGAGGCATATTTCAAAAATCACCTCTTAGATCCTAATCAAATATGACATATTTTAGATCTAATTTTATGATTTGATAAATAAAAAAATTAAATTAAATTAATTTTACCTTGATTCTGGGTAATCTGATTACCCGTTGATGATCCTGCCGAAGCCCTAAGGTTCTGGATTTAGCCATGCAAGCACCTGGCCTCTATCGATATCCACTTGGGCTGGATCTAGAGATCTTCTCCTTCTCATTCTTTTTTCCAAAAATTATATTTGAATCTGATTTAGAGAATCTTCAAAACTTCTTCTGAAGATCACCAATCGTCTCTGTAGTAGTGCTGCCTTCTTCTTTTTTCGTCAGCCTTTCCTTGCCTGAATCGCACTAATCTGAAGGCCAAACTTCCTTGGACGCGGAGAGGAGGAAGAGGGCCAGATGGTGGCATGGAGAAGGGAGAGGGACAGCCTTAGGGCATGACTTTGAAGAAGAGTTCTCAAAAGTGGGCGTAGATAGGGTCATTTTATAGACTCTACTGCGCCATGCGGTACTGCATCACCCCGACCAATCATGTTGCTTCATGCAATTAGATCTAAATCTGATTGATGGGATGACATCACTTGATCCAATCAGATGAGAGACCCGTAGGTTCATTCTTAGATGGTGCCTAAGACTGGTCAAAGTAGATACCCAAGGGCCACCTAAGTAGAAACCAAGAAGCAACCTAGAGTCCCATCCGTATGGGACTCCAGCATCCCTATCCATGGGCGCATGCCATCCTAGGCGTGCACCCACTTCTTTCTAATTCTAAAGAGGGGACAAGCCCCTATCTGCTCTCCAATAAGTGCATGACACATGGGCAGATGTCCAAGAGTCAAAGGTGAACGTTTGACCAAGTCAAAGTACAAGAATTAGCAGGTGATGGAAAATGGCAGGTGTTGTCTCAAATTTATCTTATAAATTAAGACAACCCTTTTTTAACTTGGACAAACTTCAGTCAGACTAGGTAAAGGTACCTTAGTGAGCACAAACTTATTTGGCTCAGTCGAGATAATTTTTATGATAAGAAAAAGGAGAATGTTAGGCTTAATCATGTGCTAGCATGATTTTCTTGAACCTAATTGAATCTTATTCAAATCAATTGAATTGGATTAGTCCAATTGATGATATCCAGATCCAAACCCTTGTTTGTGTGACTTAGTTAGGTTCATTTCTGTATGGTAGTGGGATATGTCATGATCTCCATCATCGACATCATCGAAACTCTTTTCGATGGATTAGAACTCTTCTGATTCAGACAACTTAGAATGATCGATCATCTAAATCATTCTAGTTGCTCTCAAAATCCACCAGTGACACCTAGCAGCATATGGTGGCAACCCATCAAAACTAAAAACGAACCTCTCGGTGTAGCTACTTGCATGATTAAGTTCTTCTATCTTGGGCTCCGATCAGATTAGGGTTAAGGTGAACTCGTCAAACCCTAATTTCTATCGTATGATTTAATCATTCGATTCAAGTCCGATGTGAAAATCTTAATAGAATCCCTTTCTATTATTTCACTCTCTACCATGGCCATGGGCTTATGGACTTGATTCTCATGATCATCATAGGGCTGCTCCTCATCCATCGAGGTAGATAGATTCCATCTTGATGCAATCCAATTCCTACAATGAACATGCTATAGCCAACATACACCTCAGGATTCCAAATGATTAGGAGATCGAGTCATGGTGTAGTCAAACTATAACACCCACAAGGTGAACTATCGATGCACCTCAGGTCAAAGAACCAGACACACCACTGCAACATCGAGTCAGTCATCGACGAGAAGGTAGACTTCCTTATGACTACTCGAGGTGGTCACGCTCAGTGCCCTCGTTCTCTAACGAGTATATGTACTCTCACTCTGGTGTCTCTACACTATAGAATTAAGACTCATCTACTAGTACACGAACCTTCCAGATCAATCACCATCCTCATGATGATCCTACGGTCAGGAGTATTTTATGAGTTTAATAAATGAAAATTCATGTCTTAAATTTTTAACTCTTGAAAATATGAATTATCATTACCATTAACTCAAGGGATGTATCACAGACACTAAATATACTTATGTGATAGAAAATAATCCATTTTATTATTTATAATCAAAATTATAATTTTGCCTTTAGAAGTGTATTACAAGTGTCAGCCAATTTTGGCTTGTAGGGCACACATATCTAACATCCGTCTGCACCCTTTTTTCTTTCAAAGACCAACTTACATGCAATGGGTTTTATCACTTTGAATGGATCAACCAATGTCCATACATCATTAACCATCATGGACTCCATTTCAGATTTC
This sequence comes from Cocos nucifera, assembly GCA_006176705.1. Classification (NCBI taxonomy): domain Eukaryota; kingdom Viridiplantae; phylum Streptophyta; class Magnoliopsida; order Arecales; family Arecaceae; genus Cocos; species Cocos nucifera. The sequence goes on from QRFJ01003576.1 coordinate 118,188, forward strand.
ATGGCTTCAAGCCATTTTTCAGAATTGGGTCTCTAGATAACATCCATATTGATGATCGGATCCTCATCATTCTCATCGAGTTCAATAGGATCACCGTCCCAAACTAAGAAATCATAGTATCTATCTAGATAATGCGGTATTCTATTGGATAGTCTTAATAGTGCAGGTATACTATGCTCCGAATCTGATCTAATCAAATTTGACTGAGGTTCAGCTATAGGTGTCAGTTTTTCTATCTGTTGAACTTCATCAAGTTCAACCTTAGAGGCAACAGTTCCTTTACTAAGGAACTTCTTTTATAAAAAGATTGCCTTAACGCTGACAAGCATCTTTTGTTCATCAGTATGATAGAAATAGTATCCTTTGATCTCTTTTGGGTATCCTATGAATGTACACTTGTTAGACCTAGGTCTAAGTTTATTCGTAACTAATCTTTTGACATAATCTGGGTGTTGGAAATATGCGCTCTTCGCATATGGATCAACATGGCCACTGGTGATTAGCCAAGCAACAAGAAAGTACTTCTTAGAGATTTCTGCAGAAGCATGATCAAATAAATCAAAAAATAGAGAAAAAGAGAAGAAGAGATTTTTAGAAGAAAAGAGCTTTTGTTCAGTATATTTCAGCACACTTACTACCTTGACCTATTTTTAGTATATATACTTTACAAGGATCAAGCCCAAGCTCATGGAAAAATTTTCCAAACCCAAACAACCCATGTACATAAAATAATAACCCACAAAAATTAAGCCGACCCAGTTTTAGACTGAGCCGGCTAACCTATGACTAGGTCGGCTCAGTCTGGATTGAGTCGACCCAGTTGTGTATCGTGCCAATAGCCTGAAAATGCTGCTTTCTATCTAAATTTTTCTCTAAAACCTAGCCAACCCAGTCCTAAACTGAGCCGACCCAATTCTCAACTGAGCCGACTCAGTCTCAAAGTGAGCCAGCTCAGTTTCTAAACTTTACTATTGAGGTTGATTCTTCTTCCGGCTCGCTTCCATCTTCCCATGACCTATCTTCTCATATTTCCAAGACTTGGGAGTGCTACTTCTGAGCTCACATTCTCCACCTTGGTGCTTCCAAGTCCTTGCGAACTCATCTCTTCTCAACAGACCCATCCATGCCATACATCTCTGAAAGCTATCTCTGGGGAGTACCTTCGTGAGTGCATCAGACTGATTCTCCTTAGTATGGACCTTCATCAGTTCTATATCACCTTCCTCCACCAGCTCTCTGATCCTGTGGTACCTCACATCTATATGCTTTGTGCATGCATGATAGACTGGGTTCTGTGCCAACAACAGAGCACTCTGACTATCACTGAATAGTGTAACCTTGCTCTGCTCCACCCCCAACTCATCAATCAGCCTCCTAAGCCAAAGGGCTTTCTTTGCAGCCTTCATTATCCCAATGTATTCAGCCTCTATGGTAGACCAGACCGTGATTGGTTGAAGGGTTGATCTCCAAGACACCGGTCCAACATATACGTAGAAGAGGTATCCAGTAGTAGACCTTCTTGTATCAAGATCACTAGCATAATTTGCATCAACAATCCTTCCAGAGGATCTAAACCTTCACACATCTTCATAGATTATTCTCCAAATCCTCCTGGCTGCCCACCAAACACCAAACCATAATTTCTTGTTTCATGTAGATATCTCAATATCCATTTCAATGCTTTCCAGTGTTCCTTCCCAGGGTTAGCCATGTATCTACTAATCGTGCTCACAGCATGTGCTATATCTGGTCTATAGCACACCATAGTATACATCACACTGCCTACAGTATTTGCATAAAGAACTCATTCCATATACTCTCTTGTCTTCTGATTGGGGGCACTGTAACTTGGAGAGAGACATATGGCTCAACAATGGCGTCTCTGCAGGTTTGGCCTTCTCCATCTCAAACCTCTCCAGAACCTTCTGGACATACTTTTCTTGTGACAAATGGAGCACTCCTTTGCACCTATCTCTGCAAATCTCCATTCCAAGAATTTTTTCAGCTGGATCCAAATCTTTCATCTCAAATTTAGATGATAATGCCCTTTTCAACCTTTTCACAGCATCCATGCTTCTACCGGCTATGAGCAAATTATCTACATACAATAATAGGTACAGAGTATCCTCCTCATCTACATCCTTGACGTAGATACAATAATCATATTCACATTTGTTGAAACTTAGGCTCAAGACAAAGCTATCAAACCTTTGATACCAGTGATGAGGGGATTGTTTCAAGCCATACAAAGAATTCTTAAGTAAATACACTTTTTCTTCCTATCCCATCTTCATGAAACCATCTGACTGCTTCATGTAGATTCTTTCCTCCAAAGTCTCATGAAGGAAGGCCGTCTTCACGTCCATCTATTCCAATTCCATGTTATGCTGTGCCATCAGTGACAGCAAAACTCGAATAGATGTATGATGCACCATAGGAGAGAAAATTTCTACATAGTCAATCCCTTTCCTTTGTGAGTATCCCTTTGCTACCAGCCTTGCTTTGAATCTGACTCCACCTTGTTCTGAAGGTGCTTCTTTCTTAGTGAACATCCACTTTGAGCCAATAGGTCAAGCACCCTCTGGAAGATCCACTAGCTACCATGTTTGATTTTTCTTAAGTGATTCCATCTCCTCCATCATGGCCTGCATCCATGAATCATGATCCTCACTCTCTATGGCCTCTGCATAATTCTTTGGATCTCCATTAGCAGTGATTAGTGCATAGGAGATAACCTCAACAATGCCATATCTGATCGATCTCCTAATAGTATGCCGAGGCTTATGCAAAGCCACTCTCACTGGCACATCTGTGCCTGATGTCCGTGGCTGCTCCTGCACATCTATCTGAACTATCAATCGTTCATGCTGATTTTCAATCTGAGATAATACTTTTTTGGTCAGCTCCACCTCAACAAGAACACTCCTATAAGTGGATGTAACCTGCATTCCATCATTCTCTAACTAGCCACCACTGTTCATCTTTGTTTTTTCAATTTCATCTATCCCAGACCTCCTCAAGATGCTCTTCTCATCAAAGATAATGTCCCTATTGATTACTAACTTCTATACCTAAGAGTTCCATAGTAGATATCCCTTGACTCCTTGTGGATACCCTATGAATGTCATCTTTTAAGATTTCAGATCCAATTTATTCCTCTTGGTTGCCTCTACATGTGCATAGGCTGTGCAACCAAAAACTTTTAGGTGGCCGTGCTCCACCTTCTTTCCACTCTAGACCTCTTCTGGAAGGCCTCCATTCAGCTTATAATGAGGGGTCCTATTCATAAGAAAACAAAAAAAAGTTAGAGCATCACCTCAAAAGGATTTTGAGCATGATGTCTGCAGCCTCAAACTCTGTACCTTCTCGATCAGTGTTCGGTTCATCCTCTCCATGATACCATTCTACTGGGGAGTCATCCTCACCGTGTAATGATGTTTGATGCCATTTTCCTCATAGTACCTTCTAAACTCCAAGCTAGCATACTCTCCTCCATTATCCAACCTTAGACACTTTACCTATCTCCCTGACTCCTTCTCTACTTTAGCTCTCCAAGCTTTGAACCAGGCAAACATCTTTGATTTTTTTCTATTCAGATAAACCCACACCTTCCTTGAGAAATCATCAATGAAAGTAACAATGTATTTTGCCCCACCTCTAGCTGATACAGGAGCTGATCCCCACACATTCGAGTGCACTAAATCCAGCACTCCCTCACTGCGCTTCGTACTTCTAGCAAACTTCACCCTATGCTATTTGCCAAAGATACATGGCTCATAAAGATCCATGCCCTCCTTCTTCAAGGTTTGGATCATACCTCTTCTGCTTAGTTCTATGAGCCCATGGTCACTCATATGACCCATCCGATAGTACCACGATCGATATAAAATCTGCTCCTCTTGTGCTGCTGCTAGCACCTCTGCACTATCATTTACCATTGAGCCTTCCATTTTATAAAGATTATTTCTCAATCTTCTACCTCTCATCACCACCAAAGCTTTCTTGGAAGTTTTCAGACATCCACTCCCAGCCTGGCTACTAAAAGTATAACCCTGCTCCTTCAAGTAGCGCAAAAAAATCAAATTCTTTTTTAACTCCGGTACATGCCTAATATTTGATAATGTATGAATGGTCCCATCGTACATCCTCACCCTGATAGAGCCAATTCTAGCTACTTTGCATGGGTGATCATCTCCAAGGCTGGCACTTCCACCATCGACCTTCTGGTAGGTAGCAAACCACTCCCGATGAGAAGTATAGTGGTGCGAGCATGCTGAATCTAATATCCACATAGTATCGCGCTCTTTGGATCCATCTGATACAACTAGTAGGTCTTCTCCACTACTCATAGAAGTTGTATCATCTTCCTTGCTGGCCTTTCCTTTTTTTGATCTCAAAAGGGGACAATCTCTCCTCAGGTGTCCAAGCTGATGACATTTATAACATTTCAATGTCATCTTCCTCTGATCGTGAGATTTTGACCTACCCTTAGATTTTTCTCTTGTCTTCTCCTTTAATCTATCCTATCTTTCATTCACAGCCAAGATCTCAGACTTAGGGTCTCCCTTGTAGATCTTCTTCCTTTGCTTATTTGATCTGAGCACACCAATAACCTCTTCATAGTTTAGATTCTTCTTCCCATAAACTAAAGTTATTACGAGACCATCATATGAACATGGGAGAGAACATAATAGCAGCAATGCCCAATCCTCCTCATCGATCTTCACATCCAAACTCAACACCTCAGAACACACCTGATTGAACCTTTGGATATGTGCAACAAGATCTCCACCTTTAGGCATCCTCAAACTATACAGCTGTTTCTTCAACCACAGCTTATTCATCATGTTCTTCTCCATGTATGTATTCTCTAGTCTCTCCCAAAGCCCCTTTGCCGTAGTCTCTGTGCAAACCATGGACAAAACCTGATCGGCCAAGCACATCTGGATTGTGCTAAAAGCAATTTTCTCCAACTCTTCCCAATCCTCAACATTGATCTTTTCCAGCCTTTCTTTTGTCAAGACCTTGTAGATCCTCTGCTGAACCAATAAGTTCTTTACTCTTTACTGCCATAGGGTAAAGTTTTCCTTGCCGTCAAACATCTTAAAATCCACCTTGAATTTACTTGATCCCATGACTTCAAACAAGTCAAGAACAGATCCCTAACACCCTTCACGATCATACATCAATAAAACTATCCTTCACAGAAAATCTAACTAACCCTAGATCTTCTTTCCAAACTTCTATATCACTGTTCCTCCATGTAAATAATCTCCACCTCAATCTAGAGACAACCACGAAGCAAACTAGAAGTTTTTAGGATAAAACCTAATGCAATAGATCCTGGATGTAGTAAACCATAGATGTTTTCCTTCCTTCCATGTAACACCACTCTGATACCAAATGTTGGAAATATGCATTCTTCCCATATGGATCGGCATGGCCATTGGTGATTAGCCAAGCAACAAGGAAGTACTTCTTAGAGATTTCTGCAGAAGGATGATCAAATAAATCAAGAAATAGAGAAGAAGAGAAGAAGAGATTTTTGGAAGAAAAGAGCTTTCATTCAGTATATTTCAGCACACTTACAATCTTGACTAGTTTTCAGTATATATACTTTACAAAGGGTCAAGCCCAAGCTCATAGAAAAACTCTCCAAATCCAAACAATACATATACATAAAATAATAACCCACAAAAATTGAGCCGATCTAGTTTTAGACTGAGCCGACCCAGTCTTAAACTGAGTCGACCCAGTTGTGTACCATGCTAATATTCCAAAAATGCTGCTTTCTATCTAAATTTTTCTCGGAGACCTAGCCGACCTAGTCCTAGACTAAGCCAACCCAGTTTTCAACTAAGCCGGCTCAGTCTCAGAGTGAGCCAACCCTATTTCTGAACTTTACTATTAAGACTAATTCTTCTTCCGGCTCGCTTCCATCTTTTCATAACCTGTCTTCTCATATTTTCAAGACTTAGGAGTGCTACTTCTGAGCTCACACCGGGCACCCCCAAATCCTAATGTGTGAAAGTGCTGGCTTACGCTCTATCCATATCTCATATGGATTCTTAACTACAGACTTACTTGGAATCCTATTTAACAGATAGCAAGCCAATTTGAGTAAATATCTCTAGAAGGTATTGACAAGCTGACAAAATCTATCATGGATCGGACCATGTCTAATAGAGTTTGATTCCTCCATTCAGGTACACCATTTTACTATGGTGTTCCTAGAGGAGTCCATTGGTAGAGAATCCCATTCTCTCCTAGATATATGTGAAACTCACTAGAAAGGTATTTTCCTCCTCGATCAGACTGAAGAGTTTTAATACTCTTTCCAGTTTATTTTTCTACTTTACTTTAGAATTGTTTGAACATTTTAAATGAATCCGACTTGTGTTTCATCAAATAAACATATCCATATCTGGACAGATTATCTATGAAAGTGTGAACTAGAAATATCCATCTCTAGCACTTGTGCTTATTGGTCCACATACATCAGTATGTACTAGACCTAAGAGCTTAGTGGCTCTCTCTCTTTCTAGTAAAAGGTCACTTGGTCATTTTACCAAGAAGACAGAACTCACAGGTTGGAAGTAATTTATAATCACTAACTTCAAGGATTTTCACTTGAGTCAACCTATTTATCCTATTATTTTTTATATGACCTAGCCTATAATGCCATAAGTAGATATTTGATACACTATCTAATCTAGGGTGCTTGCTAGTTGAATAGACTACGTTAACAAGTTGTGATAGCATATACACACTATTGTTCAAATGTCCATAGAAAACAGTAACACCATTCATAATGATATTACAAACTTGCTTCTTTATTAAAATTTCATAATCATTTTTGGCTAGAAGGCCTGCAAAAATGCCATTTAAAAAGAAACTAGAATAGAAATGACAATCACTAAGAACAATGATGTAGAACTCAAATATAAGTTTTAGGATTCCTAAAGTTAGAACTGGAACTGATCTTCCATCTTAAATGTTCAAGAACCTTTCACCTTGCCTGAAACTCCTACTGACCCACAACCCCTGGAATGAATTGCAAATATGGTAAGGGCTACCAGTATCCAAACCCAACCATAAATAAAGATATTACAAGGAGTTATCATATAAATATCTTGCTCAATAATAGCTTGCTTCTTTCTCTACCTATTCGGGTCCAATGAGGCAATGAACTAAGGACAGTTTCTCTTCTAGTACCTCCGCTTCTTGCAAAAGAAGCAATCAGCTTGACTCTTATCGAGCATGATCTTCCTGGTCTGATCCTGCACAGATGTCCCAGCCTAAACTTGCACCTTTTTTCTTTCTTCTTCTTGTTCTTCTTCCCTTTCTTAAAGGATGGAGAACCAGAAGACGAACCGCCCACTAAGTTCACCGACTCCTTGTGGAGTTGGTGATCCTTCTCAAAGTTCTGAAGCAACCCCAGTAACCCATGGTAGTCTACTTCAGACTTTGTCATTCTAAAATGAGTGAGGAATGGGAGAAAAGACTTTGGCAATGAGTTTAGTATTGCATCTTTCCCAAGCTATTTATGCAAGAAAAAGCCGAGCTTGCTTAATCGCTCTATCAGCTCAATCATGTATAATATATAATCAGTGACAAAGGCTCCATCCCACATCCTAGCGTTGAAGATGGCACAACTAGTCTTGTGCCTTTCTATGTCATAAGATGTGCCAAAAGAATCCTCCAACACTTGAATCATATCATTTGGCTAAGCCATCTTAATTTTGTGATTGAACTCATTGCTTATGACAGCCAGCATAATACAGCGCACCATGGTTCGATCACTGAGCCACTTCTGATAAGTATCTTTAATTATTCCATATGCATTAGAAGCTGGCTCCTTAGGTGCATGATCCATAACCACATATACAATCCGTTCATGCTCTAGGACTATCTTCAACTTTTGGTACTAGCTATCGAATTTGGGTCCCACCAACTTATCATTATCCAATAATGATCAGAGTGATAGGGAAGTGGTCATATCTACACAAAGAAAAATCATAACCTAATTAGTAATTGATTCATTAAACCTAAAGATTTGGACTTTAATCAAAAGGTTCTTTCACTATTTTATTCAAATTGATAGCCTCTGCCTCCAATTTGAGGAATTATCCAAATTTTTTAATGGGTACTAGAATCCACATAGACTGCACACGAGCCCAACTTTGGTTGGCCAATCCTTGTACATCTAAGGGTAGGTTCATAATCAATTATTTCTCCAAACAATTTTTAGTAATTAAATTTTTGCCCCAGTCCCTAATCAGTAGGCTTTGATCTCCACTGAAAAGGTCCAATTAGGTCCAACCATTAACATGACTATACTTGGTCCATCAAATCAATGAATAATTAAGCCTAATTTTGGTTGGCTAGCCTAACCACCATTTAAAAAGATGTAGCTAAGAAATCATATAATGAATGATAATTTTATTAGCCGATAAACATCAGGCCTTTGGACCTCCAATGATTATCCAACTAACGGACCCATTATCATCCACTTAATAGAAGTCTATGATCTAGTTATTATAATAACTATTTTATTTTAGGGATCTAACAATTTTAGAGAATTTAATTTTAAAGAAGAGGGATGGTCAGATGAACTAGCTTGTTATGATCCTTCCACTGGCTTCACCAAGTCAGCTTAAGGAAGATCATTAATAGGCTGATCTAGGAGCACCTAAATCAGTCATACTAATTTACCAGCTAACATCGGTCAACTTGAATAGTCAAGTGATCCAATCAAAACATAATTTTACCAAGAGGCCAGGTAAGTTCAATCAGTGGGATAGTCTACCGAACCTTGCCTTAGACACCATCAGAAATGGCCAGTTAAGCAGGTTGCGAATTAAAGACCATCGGTTTGATTTATCTTAGATAATAAGTAGTTTAATCAATCTTAATTAGATCAACCTAACAATTCGTGCTAGATCGCGTAGCCAAGAATCAAGTCCATCTTGGGTCTTATTAAAGACATGAACTTGACCAACTACAATCATTGTAATTGATCTAGAGAATCCTTGATCTAATCTAAGACAACAATGATTAGATTTAGTCAATTCTTAAATTAAGTTCATTCTTTAATCTAATCCTAGGTATAACCTAATTAATGGTCCTAATCACCATCAACCCATTTAACCCAATGTGTTATGATTTGTGTCTTAGGATCTTCAATTCATAATCCTAGATCCTAACCAAACAACTTCTTAATTCTTAATTAAGTTTTGAACTGAGGGTTGGAGTTCGACTGTTTGAAAATAATTTTCATGTTTATAAAATATTTATAAAATATGATTCTACCAACCATGTTGCATGTTTGATTCATAATCAATATGCAAGTAAGATAGGCATGAAACTACTTTAGATCTAATTTAAATAGGTTCATGCAATTGAAATAGTTTCAACTCTAATCAATCATAAATTATCTTAGATTAAATCTAACATATTTATGATGATTAAAATTAAATTAAAATATTTTTAATTAGATCATAAATTTTTTTAAATCTAATCTAAAATTTTATGATCAATGTTTTAGATCAGCACGTACTAGGACAACCTCTCCACTGTAAGGGATAAACCTTACAGTAGGATAACCTTATAGCAGTTCGTGCAATCTAAAATTTTTATTTTTAAATTTAAAATTATTTTAAATTTAATAAATTATAAATAAAATTAGATCATATCTAATAAATTTATGATAAGAAGCATATCTACACAAACTAGGACAACCTCTCCATTATAAGGGATAAATCTTACAGCAGGACAACCTTATAGTAGTTCGTATGATCATGATTTTTAATTTTAAATTTAATAATTAAATTATAAATTAGATCTAATCTAAAAAATATTCTAAACATGCACATATAATCATATATAACCAACCTAGGCTTTGATACCAATTGAAGGGACCAGACCTAGGGTTTTAGGACTAGATCTTGAAATTTTTTCAAGATTAGGTAGCGGAAGACTAAAATTAATCAAAATTAATTTCAAATATCAAAGAATACTCTAGATCTAATATTTTATTACATGATTATATCATGACATTAAATTAAAAATTAAACATAAGAAAGAAAATAAAATATGTTGATCACATCAACATGCATCTACACTACATCTAATGCAGGTATGTAAAATAGATCAGATCTATTACCTGTACAAGTTAGATGCTCTAACTTGCTGATCCAGACATGAGGATGATGTTGTGAGCCATACACATGTATGGCCTCTAGGAGTCATCCACACGATCCTACGAACCACGATCAGAAGTCCTACGTAGAAAATCAACACAATATACTAGTACTATGTTGATCCTTCTTTGACGATCGATCCGATGCTTCCTACTTCTGGATCTAGATACTTCCAAAGATGAGAAGAAGGAGGAGAGATTATAAATCTAAGACACTCTCAAATTATCTCAAAAAGGAGGAGGAAAAGATATGAACAAGATAACTCTAGAAGAAGACCCTCTTCTTCTTCTCTATTCTCTCACCTAGACACCTAGATTAGTGTCAATGAAATTTCCATGCCCCAATACTCTTTCTTCCCAATTTTTCCATGCCCCAAAGGTCTCTCAATGGCCTAGAATATATCCAAAAGTCAGCCTAAATTTCATCCTATATAAAGTGATATAGAGTCCTTGTTGGGTCAAACTCTTAGACTAGGCAAGACCAAAATAGGCAACTAGTTGGGGTGCCCAACACTTGGGCACCTCCTCCTAAGTTGGGCGCCTCCTCCTAAGTTTTAGATGTGGACCACTTGAAATTTTTGCACAAAGTTCCTCCCTTTCCACCAAACAAAAGGAGAGAAAAAATGGAGGGGAGGGCGGCATGCATGGGAGGAGTTTTTGTTTCCTAAAACTCCATCCAAGGGAAAATTCAAATCATATTTAAACTTCCTCCTTTGACCTAGTCCACAACAAATTGCCATAGGAGAAAAAGAGGAGAGGAGTGGGCAAGTGTGACGTCCAGGGAGAGGGGATATGTCACCAAAAATAAGAGAGAAAGAGGGCGTGGGGGCATTGTGGGCTAAGGTGGCGCAAGGTGGATTCCTAGTTTTACTAGGATTCCTTCTATGACTTGGTCAAAATAATTTCTCAAACCAACTTAAACCAAAATTAAGTCAATCTAATTAAATTAGGTTCTAATCAAATTAAAAACTTAATTAAATTAGATTAAATTTAATTTAATTTTAATTTAATTTTTTAATCAAATTAGAAAATTTGGTTGATCTAAGTCTTAGTTGAACTAGGACTAGTTCTTCCTTGCACTTGGCTTATCCAATAAACCAATTAAACTTGATCCAATCAAGCCCAAACCAAATTTAATTAAATTATATTTAATTAGACTTAATATCAATCCTTTGGCTTAATCAAATTAAGTTAATTAGCAATCAAATTGCTAATCAATCCTCTTATAACACTTGCATTAGGTTAAACATCAATCGTATTGATTGTTTAACCTTAGAATGATTCTTAATCGTTGATCAACCATCCGATCGAATCATGAACTCTAATATGTATGATCTTATAGGTCTGAACCTAAGTCGGTAGCATAAGAATAAATTTTTATACCAATCAAAGTAATCATCTAGCAATAGTATCCGATGGCTTGATAGGTCGAATGTGTAGAATAACATCCTCAGAACCCAAATGGATATAGTTTTCATATAATTCATCCCCTTGACCAAAATGCTCATAAGACACCTTAGAGTTCAACTGTCAACTCTGATTAGGTTGTCCACGTTATATTTCAAAATATCAAATCCATCTTATGGATTATCCTGGCAAAGGTTTTGTTATATTGAAATATAGTGACACATTCTTCTCCAACTCTTGGAGTGGTCAATTCCATCTTGATCACACACTAACTTCGTAAGTACATGACTGTGCCTAGAAGTCTTCAATTATTGAATTAAAAATTTAGTTAGTTTGGTACCAAAGCATAGTGAGTTGCTTGCAAGTCACTGAGGTGATCTCTGATCTAAGGAATACTTATACCTATATCCCATCAGAGATATTCTCGATAGTAGAATGCTCTAGAGTTAGTCACGCTCAGTGATGATGTACCCCTATATCTCATCTATATGCCATACCAGTGTCTTCATACTCCTAGGTTAAGAGGATAATCAACATATATGGCATATAATGACTTATGCTCGATAGACGCTATCATCCTTATTAACAACCTATCATTTGGTTGTGAATAGTTTTAAGGACTAATCGATGGTTGTGAATAGTTTTAAGGACTAATCGATAAATCATCTCTTTATCGAATCTAAATAGTCCTAAGGACTTAATCACAATAATGAAGTTTGTTAGAAGATGGAAACTTATAATGAAAAGACTAAAAATATATTTTACTAATTAATAAAATATTTATAATTATAAAATAGCTCAACCATCAATAGGATGATGATTGACTTTGGGACATATTTTTCAACAATTTTTTCATGCTTTTCTCTCGAGCTTCATAGTTGCCACTGACTTGCCCAACTACCAACTTCAAGTCACTATAAACTTTAAGCTGATCTACCTCCAATTCCTTGGCTGTTCTTAGCCCTGCAACTAAGGCTTCATATTCTGCCCCATTGTTCATTGCAGGAAATTCAAAGCGCAGTGTGTATTCAACAATAATTTTTTTTGGATTGACTAAGATCAAACCCGCACCCACCCTGGAAGTATTGGAGGAACCATCCACATGTAGAGCCCAAAAGCCTTTGGGGAGGTCTGATCTTTCTTCAAAGTGGTTCGACTGGAAACATGGAATATTGACCTCAGGCTATTCAAGTTTGGCTTTATCTAAAATAGTGCATTCTACTATGAAGTCTACTAATATCTAAGTTTTGATTGATAATCGAGGTTGGAAATTGACGTCAAACTCTATGAGTTCAACCATCCATTTTGCTATTCTTTCGGAGGCATCTATCCACTAAAGAACTAATTTAATGGGTTAATCAGTGAGAAGTGTTATAGCACCCCTAAAAATATGGTCAGAGTCTTCGAGCTACAATCAACAAGTCATAAGTTAGTTTTTCTAACTTGGTATACCTGGTTTCAGCATTCGTCAAAACTCAGCTCATGTAGTAGATCGGCCTCTGCACTTTTGCCTCTTCTTTGATTAGAACTACTATAAAGGCCATAGGAGAGACCGCCAAATGCAAAAATAATTCTTCTCCAAGATCAGGTTTGGCTAGTAGAGGAGGTGAGCCAATGTAGTTCATTAATTCCTCAAATGCTTATTGGCATTCAGGAGTCTAGTACAAGTTCTTTAAATGTTCAAGGATCTAGAAAAAGGGCATACATGGCTCGACCGATCTTGAAATGAAGCGATACAGAGCTGCCACCCTTCCTATTAGCCACTGGACTTCATTTATTATCTTTGGGGTAGTCATTTCTTTAATGTCTCAAATTTTCTTCGGGTTGGCTCCAACTCCATGCTGCGATACCATGAACCCCAAAAATTTTTTCAAAGTTACTCCGAAGGCACACTTGGTCAGGTTTAGCTTCATCTTATACTTCAAGAGTGCATTAATGGTCTCTTCAAGGTTGGCATTATATTTTGAAAAAGATCAGCTCTTGATAAGCATGTCATCCATATAAACTTCCATGTTGTGGTCGATATGCTCCTTGAAGATCTTGTTCACTAGACACTGGTAAGTTGTACCTACATTTTTGAGCCCGAAGGACATAATCCTATAACAATAAAAATCATGGTCAGTAATAAAAGTAATTTTCTCCTCATTCTCTGGTGCCATCTGAGTTTGATTATAACTGGAGAAGGCATCCATGAAAGTGAGGAATTCATGGTCCAAGGTAGCATCCACTAGCTGATTAATGCTGGAGAAGGGGTAGCTGTCTTTTGGGCTAGTCTTGTTCAACTTTTTGAAATCTATGCACATCCGTCACTTGCCTTTCGCCTTCTTCACAACGACCACATTGGAGATTCAGTTTGGGTAGAATACTTCCTGAATGAACTCAGCCTCAAGAAGTTTATCAACCTCTTCCATAATTGCCTTCTATCGCTCGGGTGCATAGCCACACATCTTCTCCTTTACTAGCCAACACTTGAGATCAACAGCCAGACAATTCTCCATTACTTCTGCATCAATTTTGGGCATATCTATGGGGACACAAGCAAAAACATCTATATTTCTTTGAAGGAAGGCAATGAGCTACTTTCAGACTTCAAAGGAATTGCAATAAAATCTTCCATAGGCTCACCTTGCTCTTCAGTCAGATCATCACGAATGTCAAGTCCATCCATCGAACAAGGGTTAAGTTGTCCTCCCCCTTGTATGGTAATTGAATAATAGTGTCTTGCTAAAGCTTGATCTCTCTGAACTTCATTGATCCCATAATTTATTGGGAACTTCATTTTTAGATAATATGTCGATACCATGGCTTGTAGTGCATTCAAACTACGTCAACCTAGGATTACGTTATAGGTGGAAGAAGCTCTTACCACCAAAAAATTGACCTATGCCTTGGATTACTAGTGAAGACCACTAGTACAGCATCGCCAGTGAAGACCACCAATGGAGATTTCATTGGTCCCAAGCAACTATCAAGTATGGACATCTTTGAAAAAGCATCATAAAATAAAACATCTATAGAGCTTCCATTATCAATTAAAATATAGCATATATCATAATCAGCATTATTTAAAATAATTACAACCACATCATTATGCCAGAATTGAACCCCTTGAGCATCTTCTTCGATAAAAGCGATGGATTCTTCCATCCTTTACTTCTTTGTTAGCTTTGGCAATCCACTAGCTTCCCCCCTTCGAAGTCCTCCAACAATAGTATTGATAATCCCAAGTGGTGGCCGATCTTTCTGCTGCTCTTTCCTCCTAGGTGATTCAGGCTATGGCAGCACCCTTGCTTGATCTTCCCTTCTTTTAAGCCGACATCATAGAACTCGACCAAGCTGGCCTCGCCTAATGAGCTTCTCAATCTGATTTGGAGCTGGATGCATTCTTCAATATCATGATCGTGGTCTTGATAATAGAAGCAGTACTTGTTGGGGTTATACTTGGTAGGATGAGACTGCATCTTTTCTAGCCTTGGCAATTGCTCTTTAATTTCATCAATACATATGCCTTCAAAGCATTCAAGGGAGTATAGTTGTGGAATCTTTGAGGAGGGGAGTTCTATCGTGTCCTTCAATCTAGGCTATTTCATTAATGAGCTTGGGGCAAAGTCCGAGCTCCTTGGCACTCAGGAGGAGTTCTTGAGTGTGGTCGAGCTTCACTTAGCTTCTCAACAACTATGGGCTTGCCAGATTTGTCCGCTTGCCGCTCTTTTATGGTCTCATCATCTTTTATTTGAAAAGCCTCTTCTGCCAGGCATAACCTTCAGCTCGGGCCAGCATATCAGCAAAATTTTTGGGGCACCTCCTCTCTAGAAAGAATAGAAGATCATTCTTCTGAAGACCATCCTTCAACGCAGCCATGGCTATAGACTAGTCCAAGTTCCTGACCTCTAGTGCAGCAGCTAACGTAAGCTTAGATAGACTCCCCTTCCTTCTACTTGATGTTGATGAGGGAGTCCAAACCTCATCTTAGACGTCGGCTCCTTATAAAGTGAGCCATAAACCGATGACTCATTTGATCAAAGAAGTAGATCATACCCAACTTAAGGCTTGAGTACCAATTTCTTGCTACTCTCTTCAGAGTTAAAGGAAAAGATTAGCACAGAATGGCATCTGATGTGCCATGGAGCAGCATCATGATCTAGAAGGCCTCAAGGTGGTCAATCAGATTTGAGGTCTTATCATAATTCTCAAATTAAGGGAGTTTGAAGTTCAGCATGATGGACTCTTACATGATTTGAATAGAGAATGAGGGGTCGGTATGGATGTCATCGATATGGTCAGGGACAGTATGGCAGAGCTTCTTGATCCATCGATTCATTTTTCAAAGCTTTTGATCGAGAAGATCTTTTGGATCATGAATCTCAAGGTTTCTCTGGCCGAACGATGATAGGGATCTTTCGATGGTTGAGTCATGGTCAGAATAGGGGCTCATCATTCTCTGCTTCCCCTTCTTAGGGGTTATCAATCAGCTTCCCTAGGTGTGCCTTTCTTGCACCAGATCCTAATATTCTAGCAAGGTCTCCTGTAGCTGGATCGGCACCGAGGGTTGCTATATGGCCTGCACTACTATAGTGAGGCCCATAACCTGCTGGATCAGTAAGTTGAAGTACTTCAGATCTACCATGACTGTCAATGGAGGAGGCTAAGGCATCGATGATGGAATTAGAGTGAGTGGATCTTATTTAGAACTTGTGATGGAGGCAATAGATCATTGGGTAAAAGCCTTCCTTGGCGGCATCTTTCAATAGCAAACAAAAATTAGAAGGAAAGAAACTGAAGGGGTCGAGAATAGAGGATAGAAAATGAGATCGACTGAGCACTTTTTTTAGAGAAAAGGCTCAAGGCCCTCCCACTAGTGCCAATCCTATTAGTGCAGAAAACTATGCTGATGCTAGAGTCACTAGAGTGGAAAGAGATGAGGCCGTCGATGAGACCTACAAGAAAAAGTCCAGATTGAAGGTGGGTGGCTCTAGCAGGATCCTCCGATGCTCTAGTTAGTCTTCCAACCAACAAGAATGGAGTGCTCAAGAGAAAATGAGTAGAGTATCGAGTAGAGAATGAGAGCTTAGAGAGAAAACATATCTAGAGGATACCTTATATAGGTGGAGCTCGTAACAAATAGATGGTGATAGTCGTAACTACCTGTTAGTGGGCTATTTGGGGCCACATGAAGTTTGTTACAAAGGATGGTGTTTGTTGTCATGACTTGCCAGTCCGTTAGAGATTAATAGCCATAGTTCGATTAGGACTGTTATGCTTGTGAGCAAACTATTTAGATCTCTATGTTCCAATAGTTCTGAAGAGGTTTGGCCATTTTTGAAGTTGTTCATAGGTTGGCGGACATTCGCTAGGTTGGGAGTTGAACTTGTGTAGACGACGAGATCTTTCTGCTGTCAAAGTCTGCTCAATTGATGCTCGGAATATAAGGTAGTTAGCTCAGCCACCAAAAGGGGACTTCGACTTAAACGAGTCCACTCGATGACTAGAAGAAGTTTGTTTGGTGGTCGGAGGGAGCTCATCTGGATCAACAGCAATTAGGGGCTAGCTGATAGTCGGGATAGGTGGACACGCTCGGAATGCTCTGGTGAGCCTTAACTGCTTCTTTGAAGCTCAACTATCTTCAAGGTTGTTCATGAGTAGATAATTATTCCGAGTGGAGAGTTGAAAGGGCGGTGGATTCATCGATTCAGGACTATGGCTAGGCTTTGTAGAGTTGAAGTTCAGATTTATTTTGGTCTACACCCCAAGGTTCTTAGCATAGGAATGCCAAGATCTACCACTTACCATAAGGTATGGAAGTTTGTCTGAGGAGAAGCTCTACTGGTCAAGGACTTCTAATGTTAGACCCAACCATAATAGTGAGATTCAGCTCGACGAAGATCCAGTTGAAATGGAGCTTGGCCAACTTCGAGGTTGGTCAGGCCGAACTATGCAGGGATTGAACATTTAGTCAAATACTTAGCTAACTGCTTAGGCAACTATCTTCACTATTCAAGTTCATCCAAATGAGATCCAAGATGCCCTTCAGGTTTTACAATTATCTAAAAGATTTGATAATCAAAGCTGAGAAGATCATTCAACATGCACAGGTTGGAGGTCGGCCATATTAGAGTGAATTGGAGCTAGATTTATACTGGTTGAAGTGCAGTCATGGTCGCTACAGTCAAACGAGATCACCCCAAGATTGGGCATCTTGCTGAACTTCGACAGGAGTGGATTTAGCACTAACAATATCTTTCATTTACCTTTCTATGTTTCATTTTGATCTGATGCCCATTAATTCTCTTTACATTTCTTGTTATGTTTGATGTTGATGTCATCTCAAAATAATAGCTTCAATTCTACATTTTGTGTATTTCTCCCCATTGTTTATGAACAAGAATTTTTGAACTTGATTTGAAGCATCCATAAACTAGAAGTCTCTATATTCAAAGCTTACCTTCCATCTTAAATAACGAGAGGACTTTACCATCGCTATGATGAGTTTAACCTCCTATATTAAATAACCGAAGGCCTTCAACCTCGCTTGGATGAGGTTAACCTCCTATCTTAAATAACTGGAGGCCTTCACCTTTGCTATGACGAGGTTAATCTTCTATCTTAAATAACTGGAGGCCTTCATCCTCGCTTGGACGAGGTTAACCACCTATCTTAAATAACTAGAGGCCTTCACCCTTACTACAACGTGGTTAACCTCCTATCTTAAATAATCGGAGGCCTTCTACTTCATTTGAAAATGAAGTTCAATTGGATAATTTCTTGTTATTACATAGTTTTGCACCAAAGATAAGAATGTTAAAGTAAGAGAATTTTATTAAAATGAGATTATTAATAGTACAATCATAAATTTTCTGAATTCCATGGTTGCAGGAGCATTATGTTAGATATGTGCCCTAGAAACCAGATTGGCTAAACACTTATAATATACTTCTAAGAGCAATTTTATAATTTTGACTATAAATTAATAAAAAAATTATTTTCTATCACAGTATTTATTTAAAGTGTCTGTGATACATTCTTTAAGTTAATAGTAATGACAATTCATATTTTCAAGAGTTAAAAATTTAAGACATGAATTTTCATAATTAACTTATAAACTGCTCCCAACCATAGGATCATCACGGGAATGGTGATCGATCCAAAAGGTTGGTGTACGATCACTTTCTTAGAATAGTATTTTTTGAGTCTATGGTGTAGAGACATCGAAGCAAAAGTGCAGGTACTTATTAGAGAATGAGAGCATTGAGCATGATCACCACGAGCAGTCATAAGGAAGTCTACCTTCTCACTGATGACTGGCTCGATGCTGTAGTTGTATATCTGGTTCTTAGACTTGAGGTGCATCGATAGTTCACCATGAGGGTGTTATAGTTTAACTATATCATAACTCGATCTTTTAGTCATTTGGAATCCTGAGGTGTATGTTGGCTATAGCATGTTCATTATAGGAATTAGATTGCACCAATAGGGGATCTATCTATCTTGGTAGATGAGGAGTAGTCCTATGATAATCATGATATTGAGTCCTTAAGCCCATGGCCATGGCAAAGTGAAGATGATAGAATGAGTTTCTATTAGGATTTTATATTGGACTCTAATCAAATGATTAATTCATCTAAAGGATGTTGGGTTTGATGAGTTCACCTTAACCCTAATCCTGTCGGGGCTCAAGATAGCAAAACCCAATCACACAGGTAGCTACACCAAGAGGTTTGCTTTCAGTTCTGATGGATTGCCACCATTTACTGCTAGGTGTTATTGATGGATTTTGAAAGCAATTAGAATAATTTTGATGATCGATCATTCTAATTGTATGAATTAGAAGAGTTTTGGTCCATCGAAAGGTGTTTCGATGATGTCAATAATAGAGATCGTGACATATCTCATTACCATATAGAACTAAACCTAACTGGGTCATACAAACAAGAATTTGGGTCTGCATGTCATCAATAAAGCTAATCCAGTTTGATTAATTTGGATTAGATCCAATCAGGTCCAAGATAATCGTGCTAGCATATGACTGAGTCTGACTTTCTCCTTCTATAATATTTCTGATTTATCACAATCAAGTCAAATTTGATTTGACTCATTTCTTTATCTTGAATGGGTTTATTTTTATCTGACTAGAACTAGTCTATGTTAGATTAATTGTAGAAATTAAATTCATTCCTCGTGCAATTAGACTAGTGTCAAAAGTTGACCCAATTGAGAGAATTGAGGATTACCTGATTAGATGCTTCTAGAAAATTCTATAGAAATCTTTTTGATCTGATTTTTAGTTATGTGATAGAGCTTGAGTCATGCTATAGGTGTGCCAAATTTTGGGGCCATGCCATCTTTCTTGAAGATCATAATGTGATTGTGAGTCGACACGCCATCTTTCTTGAAAAATAATTTATTCTAAATGGTGGCATTGGAAGACAGATTAGACTCAAGGAGGAAAGTCTTTAATGAGAAACGAGCTAAGAAACCTATGGAACCCAATTAGATTAAGCCAACCCAGACACTACCTCCTCCACCTCATTGATCAAGTAGAATTTTCTATCCTCCTAAAAGATACTTAGGTACTATCTCTTAGGACGTAGAGAAAATATTTCTCATAAGAAATGGGCTTCATAGTGATGATCCCAAAACCTATGATGAGATGATATCAAATATCGACTCTGAGAAATGGTTAGAGATAATGAGGTCAAAAATTGACTTAATGCATTCGAATCATGTCTGGACCTTGGTAGATCCACCTAAAGATATAGTACCTATTGGGTGCAAATGAATCTTCAAGAGAAAGATAGGTGCCGATGGAAATATAGAGATATTTAAAGCAAGACTCATAGTGTCAGCGTGAAGGCATTGACTATCAAGATACTTTTTCACCAGTAGCCATGCTTAATTCCATCCGCACATTGCTTGCTATTACAGCTTATTTCAATTATGAAATATGGCAGATGGACATAAAAACAATATTCTTAAATAGATATCTTGAGGAAGAAATCTATATGGAATAGCCACTAGGTTTCACATCCAGTGATGATGACCACAAAGTATGCAAGCTGCAAAGGTCCATATATAGACTTAAGCAAGCATCTCGGAGTTGGAATGCTCGTTTTAATGATGTAATCAAATCATTTGGATTCATCAAGAATAAGGAGCCCTATATTTTCAAAAAGGTCAGTGAGAGCACTATTGTCTTTCTCGTACTGTACGTGGATAACATCCTCCTAATTGGGAATGATATTTTCATATTGACTAAAGTCAAAATGTGGTTGTCTAAGGAGTTCTCTATGAAACATCTAGGAGGGCAATCTTTTATTCTAAGAATTAAGGTCTATAGGGATAGATCGAAAAGGATGCTGTATCTCTCAAAAAAAATGTACATAGTGGAGGTGCTGAAGAGGTTCAGCATGGAAAACTCCACGAGGGTTTAGTACTCTTTAGACATGGTATTCATATCTCCAAGAAGATGTGTCCTAGCACACCTGAGGAGATTGAACACATGAGTAAGATCTCTTATGCTTCGGCAATAGGGAGCTTCATATATGTCATGCTATGTACACGACCTAATATTGCCCATGCTATGAGTGCCACAAGTAGATATCAATCAAATCTAGGTGAAGAGCATTGAAATTCTGTGAAATGTATCCTTAAGTACTTAAGAAGGACTAAGAATATGTTTCTAGTTTTTGGTAATGGAGAACTCTAGATCCAGGGGTATACAGACTTGGATTTTATGTCTGATATAGATGATCAAAAGTCGACATTTGGAAGACTGTTTATTTGTAATGGTGGAGCTGTCAGTTGGAAGAGTTCCAAGTAGATGGTGATAGCAAACTCCATCATGAAAGCAGAGTACATCGCTGTGCCGGAGGCTGCAAAGGAGGCATTTTGGTACAAAAAATTTACCTCAGAGCTCAGAGTGATGCTATCAGATGCCGTCCCTCTGTACTGCAACAATAATGACGTCATAACTCTCGTTAAGGAGTTGAGATCTCCTCAAAAATCTAAGCACATCGAGTGGTGATACCACCTCATCCATGATTACCTTGAGAAAGAATACGTCGAGGTCAAGAGGGTTGATACTATAGGCAATGCGACTGACCCACTGATAAAGCCATTGAGCTAGCAGAAGATCAAAACCCATTTTGAGAAGATGGGACTTAGATTTGTAGCCAATTGATTTTAGATCAAGTAAGAGTTTGTTAGATGTGTGTCCTAGAAGCCAGATTGGCTAAACACTTGTAATATACTTTTAAGGATAATTTTTTTAATTTTGACTATAAATTAATAAAAAAATTATTTTCTATCAAAATATATATTTAAAGTGTGTATGATACATCCTTTGAGTTAATGATAGTGACAATTCATATTTTCAAGAGTTAAAAATTTAGAACATGAATTTTTATAATTAACTCATAAACTATTTTTGACCGTATGATCATCACGAGAAAGGTGATCGATCCGGAAGGTTGGTATATGATCGCTTTCTTAGAATAAATGTATCTTGAATCTATGGTGTGGAGATACCAGAGTGAGAGTATAGATTCTTGTTAGAGAACGAGGGCATGGAGCGTGACCATCTTGAGTAGTCATAAAGAAGTCTACCTTCTTATCAATGACTGGCTCGATGCTGTAGTGGTGTATCTAGTTCTTGGATCTAAGGTACATCGATAGTTTATCTTGAGGATGTTATAGTTTGACTACACCATAACTCGATCTCCAAGCCATTCAGAATCTTGAGATGTATGTTGGCTATAGCATGTTCATTGTAGGAATTGGATTGCACCAATAGGGGATCTATCTATCTCGGTAGATGAGGAGTAGTCCTATGATAATTATGAGATTGAGTTCTTAAGCCCATGGTCAAGTTACAGTGAAAATGATATAAAGAGTTTCTATTAGGATTTCATATTGAACTCAAATCAAATGATTAATTCATATGATGGATGTTGGATTTGACGAGTTTACCTTAATCCTAATCCTGTTGGAGCTCAAGATAGACTAACCCAATCGCACAGGTAGCTACACTGAGAGGTTCACTTTCAGTTCTGATGGATTGCCACCATATACTGCTAGATATCATTGATGGATTTTGAGAGCAATTAGAATGATTTTGATGATCGATCATTCTAATTGTATGAATCAGAAGAGTTCTGGTCCTTTGAAAGATGTTTTGATGATATCGATGATAGAGATCATGACATGTCTTATTACCACACAAAACTAAACCTAACTGGATCACACAAATAAGGGTTTGAGTTTGGATGTTATCAATTAAGCTAACTCAGTTTAATTTATCTGGACTAGATCCAATTAGGTTCAAGGTAATCATGCTAGCATATGATTGAGCCTGACTTTCTCCTTCTATAAACTTTTTGATTCATCACAATCAAATCAAATTTGATCTGACTCATTCTTGTATCTTGAATGGATATATTTTCATCTGACTAGAACTAGTCCAGGTTAGATTAATTGTAGAAATTAAATTCATTTGTAGTGCAATTAGACTAGGGTCAAAAGTTGACCCAATTGAGAGAATTGAGGATTACCTGATCAAATACTTTTAGAAAATTCTTTAGAAATTATTTTGATCTAGTTTTTTGATATGTGATAGGGATCAAGTCATGCTATAGGTGTCCCAAATTTTGTAATTTATGGTAGTGGTTTGACTAGGCTTTGATAGAGCTTGATTTGGATCAAACTCTTGAGGGAAGAGTCCTTGGTGCAATGGACTCTTCCTTATCTACTCATGTTGCCCCATTTTTGATTGAATTTTGGTGATAAAACTAGATGGAATCTGGTGTTTTGATGTGGAGAATAATCCCTAGAGTCCCTTTGATCAAATAATAAGTGGTTTGGTCAAAGTGGGACTCTATGTGGTGTTGGGATTAAAACCCCTTCTCACGCCATTATGAATGGATTGCATGAAAATAATTTTCATGCCCAAGTGACATCATCCCTATCACATCTCACACCCTCTCTATTCTCTCTCTCTCTCTCTCTCTCTCTCTCTCTCTCTCCTATATGCCTAAAAAGTTTGACACAAATCTAAGTTGAAGGTCCATGGTTTTTGGCGTAAGATTCAGGATCTACGCGATGATGTTTATGAGACAGATGGGCTGCCTTCATAAATAGTTTTGAAGGATCTACAGGCTAGATTTAGATCTAATATTTAGAGAAGAAATTTATAAGAAGAAGACGTTAAGATCCTATCCGAGTGAACACTGGTAGAGGTCAAGCGCGTGTGTGGCTCCTTCTAGAACCTCAAGAACCAATAGGATCATCGTAGGATAATCATATTACCCAATAAGATACTTGAAATTAAATATAATTTAATTTTATTTTAATTTTTAATATCAGATCACCATGATTAGATTTGAAAACTCTTAGATCTGATTAGATCATAAGAATTTTTGTAGAAAAATCCACCTAAGATGTGATCAGATCTAAACAATCCTGTGGCAGAAAATTAGATTTTCCTTCATGTTACCCCTCTGAGCTCCTTTAGATAAGATGTTTCCGGCCAGACAATTTCTATGACCTCATAAGGACCTTCTTAGCTCAGAGCAAGCTTTCCTTAACTTTGTGGTTAGGAGATGTCGGCCCTTCGTAGCACCAGATCTCCAACTTTGAAAATTTTACTTCTGACTCTGAAATTGTAGTAACAAGTCAGCCTATATTTATAAGCTGCCATCCAAATTTGGCCCTTTTCTCGCTTTTCTTCTAGCAAGTCAAGATTTGCTTTGAGGTTCTGTGAGTTGTCTTGTTCATTAAAGCCTTCAACTCATATTTAGGGAAGTCTGAGCTCGATAGGTATTACTGCTTTACTTCCAAAATCTAGGGCAAGGAGAGTCTCTCCAGTTGACAGCCTTTGAGTAGTTCTATAAATCCAAAGAACATGATAGAGTTCATCCACCCATGTCCCTTTTGCCCTTTCGAGTCATGCTTTGATCCATTGTTGTAGGGTCCTGCTTGTTACCTTAGCTTCGCCATTTGCTTGTGGGTGGGCTATTGACTTAAAATGATAGAAGATATTCAGATCCTTACAAAACTCAGCAAATTTTGCTCCCACAAACTGATGTCCATTCTCTATAATAAGAGTCCAAGGTAGGCTGAATTTATAAACTATTGACTTCTAGATAAAGTCCTGTACTTTAGCTTTAGTAATTTTTGCTAAGGGTTCGACCTCAACCCACTTGGTAAAGTAATCCACAACTATCGGAAGAAATTTTCATTGTCTAGATGCCATTGAAAAGGGCCCAAGTATATCCATCCCTCACTGCGCAAATGACCAAGGAGCACTCAGATGTGTAGTTGTAAAGTTGGTTGCCTCTGAATATTGGTATTCCATTGGCGATGATCACATCTCTTTATTGGAAATATGTCCCAAAGCCAATCACCAGCCTATTGATGGTTGTGCTACTTATTGTACTTACATATGAATTATCAAAAAATAAAAATTATTTTGACATTTTTCATCATAAATTTTATTA
Organism: Cocos nucifera; assembly: GCA_006176705.1. Classification (NCBI taxonomy): domain Eukaryota; kingdom Viridiplantae; phylum Streptophyta; class Magnoliopsida; order Arecales; family Arecaceae; genus Cocos; species Cocos nucifera. The sequence goes on from QRFJ01003576.1 coordinate 143,286, forward strand.
TCTTCTAATGAACTTCTCTATTGTGATGAAGTCCTTAGAACTATCTAGATTTGATAAATGATGATTTGTCATTTAGTCCTTAAATTATTCACGACCAAAAGATACATTGTTATTTAGGATGACAATGTTTATCGAGTATTGGTTATTGTGTGCCATATAAGTGCTAGATATGTGTGCCCTAGAAGCCAGAATTCGCTGACACTTATAATACACTTCTAGCGGTAAAATTATAATTTTGACTATAAATAATAAAATAAATTATTTTCTATCACAAATGTGTATTTAGTGTCTATGAGACATCCCTTGAGTTAATAGTAATGATAATTCTTATTTTCAAGAGTTGAAAATTTAAGATAAGAATTTTCATTATTAACTCATAAAATGCTCCTGATCGTAGGATCATCATGAGGATGGTGATTGATCCAAAAGGTTGGTATACAATCGCTTCTTCATAGTAGATGAGTCTTGAGTCTATGGTGTAGAGATACTAAAGCAAGAGTATAGGTACTCGTTAGAGAATGAGGGCACTGAGCGTGACCATCTCGAGCAGTCATAAGAAAGTCTACCTTTTTATCAATAACTGACTCGAAGCTGTAGTGGTGTGTATAGTTTTTTGACCTAAAGTGCATCGATAGTTCACCTTGAGGGTGTTATAGTTTGACTACACCATGACTCGGTCTCCTAGCCATTCGAAATCCTGAGGTGTATGTTGGCTATAGCATGTTCATTATAGAAATTGGATTGCACCAAGAAGGAATCTATCTACCTCGGTGGATGAGGAGCAGTCCTATGATAATCATGAGAATCAAGTCCATAAGCCCATGGCCATGGCAGAGTGAAATAATAGAAAGGATTTCTATTAAGGTTTTCACGTCGAACTTGAATCGAATGATTAAATCATATGACAGAAATTAGTGTTTGACGAGTTCACCTTAACCTGAATCTTATCGGAGCTCAAGATAGAAGAACTTAATCACACAGGTAGCTGCACCAAGAGGTTCATTTTCAATTTTGATGGATTGCCACTATATACTGTTAGGTGTCACTGGTAGATTTTGGGAGTAATTAGAATGATTTAGATGATCGATCATTCTAGTTGTCTGAATCAAAAGAGTTCTGATCCATCGAAAGAAGTTTCGATGATAACGATGTTAGAGATCATGACATATCCCGTTGTCATATAGAATAGAACCTAACTATATCACACAAATAAGGATTTAGATCTGGATATAATCAATTAGACTAACCCAGTTTAATTGATTTGAATTAGATTCAATTAGGTTCAAGAAAATCGTGCTAGCACAAGGTAGAGCCTAACGTTCTCCTTCTACTATCATTAAAAGATGTCTCGACTAAGCCAAATGAGTTTGTGCTCACTCAGGTACCTTTACTTAGTTTGACTGGAGCTTGTCCAGGTTAGAAAAGGGTTGTCTTAATTTATGAGATAAATTTGAGACAACACGTGCCATTTTTTGTCACCTGCTAATTCTTGTCTTCTGACTTTGGTCAAACATTGACCTTTGATCCTTGGACATCTGCCCATATGTCATGTACCTATTGAAGAATAGATAGGAGCTTGTCCCCTGCTAGATTTTGGAAAGGAGGGCGTACATGCCTAGGGAGGTGTGCACCCATGGATAGGGATGATTGGAGTCCCATACAGATGGGACTCCAGGTTGCTTCTTGGTTTCTACTTAGGTGACCCATAACTATAGACTTTGACCGGTCTTAGGCACCATCTATGGATGAATTAGTGGGGCACTCATCTGATTGGATTAGGTGATGTCATCCCACCGATCAGATTTAGATCTGATTGCATGAAGCAACATGATTGGCTGGGATGATGTGGCACTGCATGGCGCAGCAGGGTCTATATAAACCTTATCTGCGCCAAACCTTCTGAGAGTTCTCTCTTAGCCCATGCCCCAAGGCTATCCCTCTCCCTCCTCCATGCCATATTTTGATCCTCTCTCTCCTCTCCATGCCCAAGTGTAGTTGTGCTTCAGTTTGGTGCGATCCAGGCAAGAAAAAGCTGACGAGAAAGGAAGAAGGCAGCACTACTGCAGAGACGACTGCTGATCTTTAGAAGGAGTTTTGAAGATCCTCCAAATCAGATCCAGATCTAATTTTTGGAGACATGATAAAGTAGGAGAAGATCTCCAGATTCAATCTAAGTGGATACCGATAGAGGCTAGGCGCTTGCATGGCTAGATCCAGAACCTCAGGCAATCAGTAGGATCATCGAAGGATAATCTAATTACCCAACATCAGGGTATAATTAAATTAGATTTAATTTCTTTTTAATTTTATTTATTAGATTTATAAAATTAAATCTAAAATATCTCAGATCTGATCTAGATATTTGAGAGAAATTTTTGAAATATCTCTCTTGATCCGATCAGATCTGAACGAACCTGATCCAGAAAATCAGGATTTCTCCTTCAACTGGTATCAAAGCCAGGTTCTCTAAATTATTTAGATCTAATTTTTAATTTATTTTAATATAATAATTTGATGATTTCAGATTTCATATGAGATATAATTAGATCTAAAATCAAAAAAAATTAAAATTAAATAGTATAGATCTATGTTCCATAATATGCACGACTAGTTGTAAAATAGAGTAGTTCTATACATAGTCTTGCATAATCATGATTTATTTTGATTAGATTATAATTTTAGATCTATTTATTTTTTATTTTTTGATGATTATAAATATTATAATAAGATCCAAAAAGTAAGAAATAAAATTATTTAATTTTTAGGTCATATGAGATATGATGAATGCATGTTTAGACTAGTTGTAGAATAGTTCTACATAATTATCTAGAGAATTTATTTTGATGTGATCAATTTAAATATAATTTTTTAGATAATTATGAGATAATTTAGATCTGAAAAATATGCATGATATGATACATGTGATATATGCAAAACATGTATTAAGTTAGATCAATTTTATATATGAGATATATGATGTAGATCTAACTAATTTTGTAGATTTATATTTTTGATTAAGACGTTCCCTTTGGCCGTCCGGTCATAAGAACAAAGTAGGGTTTAAATGTCCTCTCCTTTCATTCGATGGGGTGTTCTTATGATGTGTAGGGGTGCTGTGCGTTCGTCCTTAATCAAATATCAAAAACTTACTTTCTGTAAAATCCTAGATCCTGAAATTCTAGGATTTTATTTATATATTTTATTTATGAATCCTAATTTAATTAAGAATTAAGATTATAAAATATTAATTAGGTCTAAAATTAAGAATTTTAGATCTAAGATATATTGATAATATTCGGTTCGGACTTGGGTAGCTCAATTAGGTCTAAGCGGTTGATCAAATCGAATCAAGAGTTGGTTAGATGGGATCAATAGTGTTTAAATTGATCAGCCTAATAGGATTAAGTATGGATCAAGATCGAGTCACATGAGTGATCGATCAAGCTAAGACCTAATTAGGCTCAGTGGTTAGAGTCTGGATTGTAGGCTAACCTGATTGATTCTGACTCAATAATTTAGTGTCTAAGGTAAGCTGATAGATACGACCGACTGGTTTTTAATTGGAAGCTACTCGACTCGAATGTGTTATTATCGAGTTAATGGCATGTCTATTCCACCGGTCTCACTTACCTGGCCATGTTTGTTGGCTCAGTTCTGATATCAGGTGGTCAATAATCCGAGCTACCCCATGCCACTAGGTTGGTCATAATGGTTATGACTATGTCAAGTCTAGTTTAATGAGACCTAAATCAAATCTTCCTAAGAAAAGATTAAGTCTAAGGTCTTCCACCATTATAGATATGCGGACCCATTCTGAGATTGATTGTTCTCGGCTGGTTATAGTGGTTCAGTTGCATCAAAAAGATGCAACCATGTCTATTAGGCATTAGATGCTATGGGCTGGAGGATGGATTGGGCTCAATATTTCGGATATGGTGAGAGACTCAATTAGAAATCTAATCTATGCAAATGGTGGGTCTGACTTAACTAAGGAGTGGATCAATATTCTAGGCAGGGTGAGATTCATGAATTAGAGACCAAGTTTGGATGCACCATGATTAGAAAATCATTGAACGGAGTTATTCACTCATTGGCTAATCCATCACCAATAACTGTTAGGTGAGGTGATGAGTCAATTGATGGGACCGCACCACCCACTAGAAATCATTAATCGTGGAGATTTTTGCATCTCTATAGAGGAAGTGTAGGGATTTGAGAAAATAGTGAGAGCTAGTTTGTTTAAAAATTAAAATCCTAAATAAATTGATTAAGTCTTAATTATAATATCTAACTAAAAACTTTGATACTCTATAGAAAAATATCTACATCCAACCCACTAGCATGAATCCTGGACACCCATAAACTGACCAGATCCAATTACAAGGATTGGCTTCAGAACTTCAAAATTATTTTGGATTCCAAAAAGTTAACTCATGTATTGGATCAGGATCCTTCCACCTTACTAGCTCATCCATCCACTGAATAGAGAGCATCTCTTAAAAAATAGATGGACAAAGATAACAAGGCCAGATATTACATGTTGGGCTCGATGTCTGATGAACTTCAGCACCAACATGAAGATATCAGAACTGCCCACAAAATATTGGCTCACCTATAAGAAATGTTTGGTGAACAGAGTCGCGCAGCAAAGTATCAAGTCACTAAACAACTATTCGAGGCTAAAATGCGTGATGGACAGTCAGTCCAAGATCATTGTCTAATGATGATCAATGACTTAGAAGAGCTTAAGAAGCTCGGAGTGAGGTTGGACTTCATCTGCAGAATGATATAATTCTGCAATTCTTGACTGATGCATATGGACAGTTCATCATAAACTATTATATGCATAAACTTAAAAATTCCCTGACTGAACTTATGAACATGCTGGTTACTGCTGAGCTTTCTATGAAAAGTTCTAAAGGCTCGGTGCTTGGTATGGAATGGACTTCTTCAAAGAGAAAGTCTTTTGGAAAGAAGAAGAAGTCTGTGAAAAAGCAGAAGGTGGAAGGAGGAAAGAAGAAAAAGCCAGAGCTAAAGAAGAAGGTCGCTAACAAAGGAAAGTGTTTCCATTGCAATAATGACAGCCATTGAAAGCGGAATTACCCTACTTACCTGGCCATCCTGAAGAATAAGGAGGCAGGTCCTTCTAGAGGTATGCTCGTCATTAAGTCTGACATTACGGTTTCTTCTGCATCTAGTTGGGTGCTTGACTTTGGTTCTAGTGCTCATTTATGCACTTTCATGTAGGATCTTGAGGATAGCAGGAGGCTGAGAGATGGTGAGATGATCCTGTGCATCGAAAATGGAGCAAGAGTTGCTGCCATGGTCGTGGGAACATACCCTTTTTGACTACCATCTGGTTTAGACTTAGTGTTAAAAGACTGTTATTATATGCCTGCAGCAAGCAGAAATTTGATTTCTGTTTCTTGCCTTGCATTAGAAGGCTATGTAATTAGTTTTCTTAAGGACCACTGTAACATTCTTTATGAAAGAAATAAAATTGCAAGTGGTTTCCTTATTAACGATCTTTATCAGTTACATATTGATGTATCTATTTTTAATATTGAGCAAAATGTGAATACCATGAAATGACCTAGGGATAGTCCAAATGATAGGTATCTATGGCACCTAAGACTAGGTCATATAGCAGAAGATAGGGTTAACAAATTGAAAAAAATTGGACTATTGAGTCCATTGACTTCCGAGTCATATCCAATTTATGAATCTTGTCTTCATGGCAAAATGACTAAGCTCCCTTTTGTAGGATATGGAAAAAGGGCCATGGATCTTCTTGCCCTAGTATATACTGATGTGTGTGGCCCATTTGATGTGCTGGCTAGAGGCAATTTTTTCTACTTCATAACCTTTATCGATGATTTATCTAGATATGGGTATGTGTATCTTATGAGACATAAGTCTGAAGCTTTTGAAAAGTTTAAGGAATTCAGACATGAAGTAGAAAAGCAAATAGAAAAACCCATTAAGGTTCTTCGATTAGATCGACGAGGTGAATACCTTAGTTAAAAATTCCTAGACTATCTTAAGAAAAATGGAATAGTCTCTCAATGGACTCCACCTGGAACACCTCAACTCAATGGAATTTTAGAACAGAGGAATCGGACTCTATTTGATATGGTTTGATCCATGATGAGCTTCACAGACCTTCCTGATTTTCTTTGGAGACACTATTTGTTAACTGCAATATACTTACTGAATAGGGTTCCTTCTAAAACCGTTCTTACCACACCGTATGAGATATGGCATGGTAAGAAATCAAGTTTGAGTCATCTCAAAATTTGAGGTTATTCGGCTCATGTCAAAAGGCAACAAGCGGATAAGTTAGACTTTAGATCCTTTAGAGCTCGATTTATAGGATATCCTAAAGAGTCATTAGGATATTATTTCTACATTCCAGAAGATCATAATGTGATTATGAGTCGACATGCCATCTTGAAAAATAATTTATTCAAGATAGCGACATTGGAAAGCAGATCAAACTTGATGAGAAAGTCTCACAAGAGCAACGAGCTAAGGACCAAATGGAACCAAATCAGGTTAAGCCAATCCAATCACTACCTCCTCCACCTCATAAATTAGAAAGAGTTTTCCATTCTCCTGAGAGGTACTTAGGTACTATTTTAGAGAAAATAGAGGAAATGTTTCTCGTAGGTAATGGGGTTCATGGTGATGATCCCAAAACCTATAACGAGGCGATATCGGATATCAACTCAGAGAAATGGTTAGAGGCAATGAAGTCAGAAATTCACTCAATACAATTAAACCAAGTCTGGACCTTGGTAGATCCACCAGAAGGTATAGTATCTATTGGGTCTAAATTGATCTACTAGAGAAAGATTGGTGCAGATGGAAATGTGGAGTCATTCAAAGCTAGATTAGTAGCAAAAGATTATAGTCAATGCGAAGGCATTGACTATTAGGATACCTTTTCGTCAGTAGCTATGCTAAAATCCATTCATACATTGGTTGCTGTTGCAGCCTATTTCGATTATGAAATATAGAAAATAGACATGAAAATGGCATTCTTAAATGGATATCTTGAGGAAGATATCTATATGGAACAGCCGTTAGGTTTCACATCCAGTGATAATTATCACAAGGTATGCAAGCTGCAAAGATCCATATATGGACTTAAGCAAGCATCTCGGAGCTGGAATACTCATTTTAATGATGTAATCAAATTGTTTGGTTTCATTAATAATGAAGAGGATCTATGTGTCTTCAAAAAGATCAGTGAGAGTACTGTTGTCTTCCTCGTATTGTACGTGGATGACATCCTCCTTATTGGGAATGATATTTTCATATTGACCATAGTTAAAATATGGTTATCTAAAGATTTCTCCATGAAAGACCTAGGAGAAGCATTCTTTATTCTAAAAATTAAGATCTATAGAGATAGACCGAATAGGATGCTAGGACTTTCACAGAAGATTACATAGAGAAAGTGCTAAAGAGGTTTAGCATGGAAAACTCTAAGAGGGGTTTGGTTCCCTTCAGACATGGCATTCATCTTTCCAAGAAGATGTGCCCTAGCACACCTGAGGAAATAGAATGAATGAGCAAGATCCCTTATGCTTCAGCAATAGGGAGCCTCATGTATGCCATGTTATGTACACGACCTGATATAGCCCATGCTATGAGTGTCATGAGTAGATATCAGTCAAATCCAGGTGAAGAACACTGGACTTTTGTAAAATGCATCCTTAAGTACTTGAGAAGTTGACATCTGAAAGTTTGTTTGTGTGCAATGGTGGAGCTGTCAGTTGAAAAAGTTTCAAGCAGACAGTGATAGTAGATTACACCATGGAAGTAGAATACATCGCTGCGTCGGAAGTTGCAAAAGAGGCATTCTAGTAAGAGAAGTTTGCCGCAGAGATTGGAGTGATGCCATCAGATGTCATTCCTCTATACTGCGGTAATAATGGCACCATAGCCCTTGCTAAGGAGCTGAGGTCTCACCAGAAATACAAGCACATAGAGCGACGATACCACCTCATCCACTATTACCTCGAGAAGGCACATAGAGCGGCGATACCACCTCATCCGTAATTACCTCGAGAAGGATTACGTCATGGTCAAGAGAGTCAACTCCGCAAATAATGTTGCAGATCTGCTTACAAAGCCATTGGGCCAACAGAAGATGGAAGCCTGCCTTCAGAAGATGGGACTTAGATTTGTAGCCAAATAGCTTTAGGTCAAGTGGGAGTTTATTCACAAATGTGTATTTAGTATCTGTGATACATCCCTTGAGTTAATGATAATGGTAATTCTTATTTTCAAGAGTTGAAAATTTAAGACAAGAATTTTCATTATTAACTCATAAAATGCCCCTAACCATAGGATCATCATGAGGATGGTGATTGATTTGGAAGGTTGGTGTACAATTGCTTCTTCATAGTAGATGAGTCTTGAGTCTATGGTGTAGAGACACCGAAGCGAGAGTACAAGTACTCGTTAGAGAACGAGGGCACTGAGCGTGACCACCTCAAGCAGTCATAAGAAAGTCTACCTTCTCGTCAATGACTGACTCGAAGCTACAGTGGTGTGTCTGGTTCTTTGATCTGAGGTGCATCGACCGTTCACCTTGAGGGTGTTGTAGTTTGACTATATCATGACTCGATCTCCTAGCCATTCGAAATCCTGAGGTGTACGTTGGCTATAGCATGTTTATTGTAGGAATTAGATTGCGCCAAGAAGAAATCTATCTATCTCGGTGGATGAGGAGCAGCCCTATGATAATCATGAGAATCAAGTCCATAAGCCCATGGCCATGGCAGAGTGAAATAATAGAAAGAGTTTCTATTAAAATTTTCACATCAGACTTTAATCAAATGATTAAATCATATGATAGAAATTAGGGTTTGACGAGTTCACCTTAACCCTAATCTGATTGGGGCTCAAGATAGAAGAACTTAATCACATAGATAGTTGTACCAAGAGGTTCATTTTCAATTTTGATGGATTGCCACCATATACTGCTAGGTGTCACTGGTGGATTTTAGGAGCAATTAGAATGATTTAGACGATCGATCATTCTAGTTGTCTGAATCAGAAGAGTTCTAATCCATCGAAGGAAGTTTTAATGATATCGATGATAGAGATCGTGATATATCCCATTACCATACAGAACTGAACCTAATTGGATCACACAAACAAGAGTTTGGATATGGATATCATCAATTGGACTAACCCAGTTCAATTGATTTGAATTAGATTCAATTAAGTTCAAAGAAATCATGCTAGCACACGATAGAGCCTAATGTTCTCCTTCTACTATCATTAAAAGATGTCTCGACTGAGCCAAATGAGTTTGTGCTCACTTAGGTACCTTTACTTGGTCTGACTGAAGCTTGTCTAGGTCAAAAAAGGGTTGTCTTAATTTATGAGATAAATTTGAGACAACACCTGCCATTTTCTATCACCTGCTAATTCTTATCTTTTGACTTTGGTCAAACAATGACCTTTGACCCTTGGACATATGCTCATGTGTCATGCACCTATTGGAGAGTAGATAGGGGCTTGTCCCCTTGCTAGATTTTGGAAAGGAGGGGGTGCACGCCTCCCTAAGCGTGCGTCCACGGATAGGGATGACTGGAGTCCCATACGGATGGGACTCCAGGTTGCTTCTTGGTTTTTACTTAGGTGATCCATAACTATAGACTTTGACCAGTCTTAGGCAACATCTAATGATGAATTAGTAGGGCACTCATCTAATTCGATCAGGTGATGTCATCCCACCAATCAGATTTAGATCTGATTGCACAAAGCAACGTGATTGGCCGGGATGATGTGGCACTGCATGGCGCAGCAGGGTCTATATAAACCCTATCTGTGCCCAACCTTCTGAGAGTTATCTCTTAGCCCATGCCCCAAGGTTGCCCCTCTGCCTCTTCCATGCCATCCTTTGATCCTCTCTCTCCTCTCCACGCCCAAGGAAAGTTGGGCTTCAGTTTGGTGCGATCTAGGCAAGAAAAAGCTAACGAGAAAGGAAGAAGGCAGCACTACTGCAGAGACGACTGCTGATATTCATAAGAAGTGTTGAAGATCCTCCAAATTAGATTTAGATCTGATTTTTGGAGATGAGATAAAGAAGGAAAAGATCTCCAGATCCAATTCGAGTGGATATCGGTAGAGGCCAGGCACTTACATGGCTAGACCTAGAACCTCAGGCAATCAACAGGATCATCAAAGGGTAATTTGATTACCCAGCATCAAGGTATAATTAAATCAGATTTAATTTATTTTTAATTTTATTTATTAGATCTATAAAATCAGATTTGAAACATCTCAGATCTAATCTAAATATATAAGTGAAATTTTTAAAATATCTCTCTTGATCTGATCAGATCTGAATGAACCTGATCCTGAAAATTATGATTTCTTCTTCAATAGGTTGGTTGTCCTCATAACCAAGGAGTATTAAGACATTGGCATGCACTACTATAAAAATGGTCTATAACAGCACATACTATGGCAGCAATTTTTGAAACCGCTACCATAGAACCTATGATAGCGATTTTCCTTAACCGCTGCTATAGATTGGACCTATGGCAGTGATTTTTGTAGCCACCGCTGTAGGTCCGACATATAACAGCGGTTAACAAAAATCATTGCTGTAAATCAGTCCTATAGCAGTGATTACAAAAAATCACTACCATAGATAGATCTATAGTAGCGGTTCATTATAATTGTTACTATAGGTCGGACCTATAGCAGTGGTTAGTAAAATCGCTGCCATAAGTCGGACCTATAGTAGCGGTTAGTATGAACCACTGCTATAAGCTTATTTATGGCAGCGGTTAATTATAACCACTGCCATATATTTTTTTTTCTTTAAATATTATATAATTTTAAAATTTAATACCCATCTTCATCATTCATTATCTAAATAATTATCATTAGAGTGTCATCACAAAAGTTTGCCTCGATCCGATGGCCTTAGCTTCGTCGATCAAAAAATTTGATTTCGACGATCATGAATGATAATGTGAATATCTAATAGATGGAGACCTTCGATGGATTCTAAAACTTGCAATGATGATTTTGGTAATATTTATAGCATACTATTAATGTTTTGCTTCAATTGGATATCATTATCTTGGTCAATTTAGTATGGATTAGTTTCGACCGTTAAATGATAAATGAGTGAACAAAGGAGCAAATGGTGTTCGATTATGAGATAATTTTTTTTTATAAATGATCTTGGCTACTACTTTAATCATTTTTGATAATGGTAATTACAAAATTTAACTCGTGAGATGAAGAATGATCTAAAACTATACGTCTCCTGATAACCATTCTGAAACTTCACTGGTTATTATGCTCGTGCTTTTGCAATATTTGCTTAACATGAATAGTTTATATGAAAATGATTTAAATTTATAATCATTGTCGTATAAAATATTTAAAATTATAATAAAAATTATTAACTAAAAAATTATCTCATAATCGAACGTCGTTTAGCACTTTGATCACTTATTTCTAATTTAATGGTCGAAATCATTCCGTACTAAATTGACCATGATAACGATATCCGATTGAAGTAAAATTTTAATAGTATGCTACAAATATCATCAAGATCATCATTGTAGGTTTTTGGATCCATCAAAAGTCTCCATCTATCAGATCATCGGATCATCATTCATGATCATTGAAATTAAATTTTTCTAATTAATGAAGCTAGGACCATCGGATCGAGGCGATCATTTGCAATGACACTCTAATGATAATTATTTAGATAATGAATGATGAAGATGGACATTAAATTTTAAAATTATATAATATTTAAAAAAAAAATAAGAAAAAATTATTTTCAACCTACGGCAGTGGTTATCAAAAATCGCTGCTATGGATCTACAGCAATGGTTATAGAACCGCTGCCGTAGATCTATGGTAGTGATTTTAGATAACCGTTGTTCCAAAACTGCTACCATAGATCTATGGCAATGGTTTGATAACCACTACCATAGGTTAGGTTAAAAATCTCCAAATTTTTTCTGCTTTCCTTCCGTGTGCGCTCGATCTCTCTCTCTCTTTGTCTCTCCCCATCCTCTCTATCGTCGGTGAGGCTTCTTCCCCCTCGATCGGTGCCGCCTCTCCTTCCCCCCAGCCAGTACCGCCTCTCCTTCCTCCTCTCCCTCTGGCCCCACATCTCCGACCGCCCTCCTCGCACCCGCCATGCCCACCTGCGCCCCCCACCCTGCCTCTCCTTCCTCCATCCCGATCGCTCCTCCCTGCCACCTACCACCCCCCACCTCCCTCGACCTTCCCTCCTTCCCCTCCATCCCCAGCCACCCCTTCTCGCCACCCTGCCACCCCCCAGACCCCAATCTCTGACTGCCCCTCCCCGTAACCACCACCTGGCCTCCCCCACCCTCCCCCTGACCGCGCCCCTCCTTCACCCCCATCTCTGACCGCTCCTCCCCACAACCCGCCACCTGGCCTCCCCACCCTCCACCATCCCCTCGGCCGCCCTCCTTCACCCCCATCTTTAGCCACTCCTCCCCGCCACCCGCCACCCCCAACCCAGCCCCCCCACCCTCCCCACGGCCGCCCCTCCTTCACCCCCATCTCTAGCCGCCTCCTCCCGCCACCCGCCACCCCCCACCCAGCCCCCCCACCCTCCCCCCGGCCACCCTCCTTCCCTTCCATCACCGACTGCCCCTCCCCGCCACCCTACCACCCCCAAGCCCGCATCTCTGGCCGTCCCTCCCCACCACCACCATCCGACTCCCCCACCCTCCCCCCGGCCGCCCCTTCTTTCACCCCATCCCAGCCGCCCCCTCCCTACCACCCTACCACACCCCACCCCCCAACCACCCCATCCCTGGCCACTCCTACCACCACCCCCACCCTCCACACTCCCCCTTTCGGTTGCGGACCCTCCCATCACTGTGCCTCTTGGGCCTCCTCGTCATTATGCCCCCTCCCCCTAGCCCCCCATCCCTGACTATCCCTGCTCTTTCTCTTTCCTCTTTCTCTCTCTTCTCTATCTCACTATCTTGCTTTTATTTTGTACGTTACCTCTAGTGCCGTCATCCTCTTCTAGCATCATCGTCGACGATCCTTAGAGCTTTCGATGCGATCCGCTCTCTATAGCCATAGGTGTAATTTTTTTTAATTTTATAGTATTATTTATTAATCATGTATATTTATAATAATTTACAAAATATTTATAATAAATATTATAAATATTATAATTATTTGCATGCCATAGTTTTCAGATCAAAATCTGAATATTCAGATTTGGACCCAATTTTAATTACTGATATCGGATCTGAATCCAAATACCCAATGGGTCTATACATGATGTACCAGATTTAGACCCTAATGAATCCCAAAAGGTCGAACCTAATTTCGGGACCCAAAATAAAGAAATAGAGAGATTGAGAGGGAGATCGATAGATTAAGAGGGGGAGGGTCGGTCGCTCGCTGGCCGTCGGTAAGAGAGACCGAGAGTGGGAGAGAGGGAGGGAGGGAGGGTCTGGCCTCGCTGCCATCACCGATGAGGGAGATCGAGAGAGGAAGAGAGGAAGGGAGGGATCCAGCCTCACCACCATCATTGGGAGGGAGGGGGTCCGACCTCGGTGCCATCATTAAGAGGGAGGGGGTCCGACCTCATTGACGAGGGAGATCGAGAGAGGGAGAGTGGAAGATCAAGAGAGCAAGAAAGGGAGGGAGAGGGTCCAGCCTCATCGGCATCACTAGGAGGGATGTGGTCCGGCCTTGTCGATGAGGGAGATTGAGGGAGAGCGAGAGAGGGAGGGATGGGGTCCGTCCTCATCAGTAAGGGAGATCGAGAGAGGGAGAGAGGAAGATCGAGAGATGAAAAAGCTAGGAGGGAGGGGTTCGACCTCGCCGCCATCACCGACAAGAGAGATCAAGAGAGGGAGAGAGGGAGTGATCGAGGGGATGGCACACAGCCGAGCTAGCTTGGATATGCAGTCGAGCCAGCTCAGACTATGATCGAGCTGACTGGGGGAGGACTCGAGCCAAATGTCTCAAGCATAGAGCCGACTATCTCAAGCACGAAGCCGACTCAGCTTCTGAGCGAATAGAATTTGATGTCTCTCTCAGATTCCAACTTTAAGCCCTAAGGTGCCACCATCATCTACTTTGTTCTTCTTTTAGGTTTCTGGATTAACACCAAGGTTCGCACAAGAGATCGGATCTACGACTGTTGCTCATCCTTAATTATTTATGAATGTAATTCATGTTGTAGAATTTATTATATAACATTTTTTGTATGTTTATATTTTGTTGCTTTGGTTTATTGCATTGCATAATGGTAGACCCGTCAATTAATTAGTGTACATATTAGAAACTATTTATTGATGCTATACTAATATTATTACTCAACATGTTATATTGATTAATGTTCACTAATGTTGCAGATCATGATGGCATGGAAATGCCATCTAGCTTTCATCCCTATGCCTCGATGTGTTATGCGCAATTCAGCATCCGAAGAGCAATCGGAGCATACTCCATCCACCTTGGCATCGACTGCTAAGGGACCTCCACCACCAGCATCTACTCCACCGATGATATCTACTCCACCGACGGCATCTACTCCATCGATAGTTGAGCCTCTACCATCGCCCATATCTAAGACACATGCTACTACGCAGGCATCTAAGTGTACGTTTTTATTATATTAGCATAATTTTATTTTTTATATAGTATTTGTATACTTATATATTTGCATAACATATTTGCATTGTAAGTACATCATCCAATCGAACATTTTGTGGTCCCACACGTATAGCACATGTGTGGAACCGCCAGCATCAGGTGATGATCTATTATGATGTGGATGGATGGCCGGTAGGAAAGATCGCACGGGAGATGCATTCCTTTTTTGGAGTGCTTGTGAGACAATCGGACATCATTCCTATAGAGCCTAGAGACTGGCGTTTGATGGATGCTGCCATCAGGGATCGAGTATGGGAGGAGATATGGGTAAGTACATGGATGTTAGTTATATTTATACATTTTATATATTTACATTATATATGTTGTTAGATATGTGTGCCCTAGAGGTCAGATTGGCTGACACCTATAATACACTTCTAAGAGCAAAATTATAATTTTAACTATAAATAATAAAATAAATTATTTTTCATCATAGTGTGTACTTGAAACTATTTATGATACATCTCTTGAGTTAATGATAAAGATAGTTCATATTTTTATGTGTTGAAAATTTAAGACATGAATTTTCATTATTAACTCATAAAATACTTTCGACCGTTGGATCATCATGAGGATGGTGATGATAGGAATGGTGTGCAGGATGGAAGCACCAATTTCAAAATAAAAAACATGAAATCATACAAATCAAACCCAAACCTTAGGACCACCTTATTGGCAATTAAATTATATAACATGCATTTGTAATATAAAAGAAAGTATTAGAACATAACTCTTATCACTTAATCCTAAATTATTCCTAATTGTCGGCAGCAGTCCGTCAGGGGTTCCACCAGGTGCCCACGTGTTCACCCTCCAACGTTGATCCATATAGAGACTTGTTCAAGACACCAGCACCCCTAATTTATATAATTAAAATTTTAATAATAAGAACTTTAATTAAATGGGCAAGACCTTCCTTAGCCTTTATGTCACCTTCCTTGCCTCTCCTTACATCTCTTTCTTTTTCCTTGTCTTCTTAATTTTTCTACCTAATCACTTTATGTTAAAATGACTTCTTATCCTTATAAGGACAAGGTCTGGACAAGAGAAGGAAAGAAAAATTTGAACAATAGAAAACACTTATAAGAAAGAAAGATCAGTTTTCAGTCCTCCAGACTCTTGGTGCGCACCCCTATTTATAATGTACGTAAAGGTGCCATCTTAATTTCTCATGCCCTTCCCTCATCAACATCTTATGCCCCATCATCATATCTCACACCCATCTGAATTTTGCATCATTTAAAATTATATAGACTTAGTCTAAGAGGTGCCTTAAAATAGAAGGACTCTTTAGACTAATTCTTCGTAGTTTTTTCTATGAAGAGTCACGATGCATAAGTAAATGGTGCCATAATTTTAAGGGCTTGGATCAGATAAGATGGCCATCTAATGGCTCTTAATGGGGTGCATAGTCAAAATCCCAAGAGGCATCAAGGATGAGAGGGCAGCAAGGAGTCTTGGGTGGCAAGAATTCCTAGGCGACAAAGAGTCCCTTCTCAAAATAATAATGGAGTATTTCATCTGCAAAAGGACTCTTTTGCGCCCCATATCTGATGTCCACACCTATTTAAAAAATTTACGTGACATAACAAATGGAAAAAGTCAAAGAAGGTAGGCGCCAACTAATTCCATGCGCCAAAAATTCTTTGCGGATGAAAGATTTTCCATGCACAAGAGAGAGACTCTCTGGCACATGGGATTTAGGTATGTGGCACCCCAACTGAAGCCCAATCAATCTAGGTTAATCCAATTCAAGACCAAATCTTATTTGGCTTAAATCGGACCTTAATTAGCCCAAATTGGAAATTAATTCGAATCCAGGTGCTAGGGTTTGCTACATGTACTGGCATGTTCATCTTGCAAACATGGTCTAATCCAATTAGATCCTTAATCAATTCTCTTTGTGTGTGACCCATTGGATTTCATATTTAACCAGTAGTGAGTCTGGGTGTGATTTGACCTAATCTGGTTAGAACTCAATCAAACTGATTTAGGTCAAAACTAGCCAACCTAATTTGACTTAATTTAGAATATTTTCTAATTTAATGATCAAATTAAAATTTTAATTTGATTAAACTCATAAGACAAGATTAACGTCTAGCAATATATCATGACTTTTTGAAAGATGTGAAATTTTGATGGAAATACCAAAAATATCGTTCAGTGAAAATTACCATGCAACTAGATCCTTCGATATTCTTGCATCCTGAATATAACTATGGGTATGGAAATATGTCAACCGCAATATCAAATTCATTTTTTTTTTAAACTTATGATGATGATTCATTTAATGAAATATTAGAAACCATTTTTAAGTTTTATTATGCTTTCATCAAAATCTTCCTGAATCATCATGCATTTGAAGCAGGAAGGATGCTATTTTCTCTTACCAAAAGTGTTCGATTCCATGTTAACCTACTCACAACCTTCATATATATAATCTACCATATCTAGATCATCCCATGCATAACTGAGTCATGAATGAGTGTGAACTAAAATATGGATTTATATATATAAGATTCTATGATAGTTTTAGGTCAAAGGATTATATGCACAAATTCCACTATGAGAACCATCTATTGACATGTAGATAAGACTCCATTAGATATTCTCGATTTGGATCAATTCAATGAACTCATTCTCTTATGAGCACACACATTCTTGTATTAGTGTCATACACAAGTTATTGTGAGATCAATCACCCTCTCAATCGAGCATACAAAGAATGTGCTAGTCTTACCGAAAAAATATTGATCCCTAACTCAATTTCCAAGCGACTAGAAATATTTAAATTAGGATTTTAAGATTTTAGGTCTCATAGGTATGATCTCATCATAATCCTAAAATCATAGTCCTAACTTATGGGGTTCATCCTTAAATAAATAATAAGACATTGCATATGATGAAATAAATGCCTTTATTAAAAATGTCATTACATGAGTTTGGAAGACAAAAACAACCCAAAAAATTGATTGGCTTGAGAGCATATTCCTCTCAATCTCCCACTTGCACTAAAGTCGATCACCCTTATATTTTAATTCCATACAATAAAGGTGGCAATCAAACAATTGCAGTAGTAAAGCCTTAGTGAATGGGTCTACTATGTTGTTCTTTGTGTCAACTCGTTCTATGACTACATCTTGTCTTTCAATAATTTCATGAATGAGATGGAAGCATCTCAGAATGTGTTTGGATTTATGGTGAGACCTTGGTTCCTTTGCTTGAGCAACAGCTCCAGTATTATCACAATAAAGTGGTACTGGATTCTTAATTTTAGGAATAATACCTAATTCAATGATGAACTTCTTCATCTAGATAGCTTCCTTGGCGGCTTCACTTACAGCTATGTATTCTGCTTCAATGGTTGAGTCAGCTATAGTTGGCTGCTTAGTACTCTTCTAACTTACTGCTCCACCATTCAGAGTAAAGACATACCCTAAAATGGATTTGCTATCATCTAGGTCTGATTGAAAACTAGAGTCAGAATATGCTTCTAATTTAAGATTAGAACCACCATATACTAGAAAAATATCTTTAGTCCTTTTCAAGTACTTAAGAATATTTTTCACAACTTTCCAATGATCCTCTCCTGGATCAGCTTAAAATCTACTTGCAATGCCTAAAGCATAAGCAACATCAGGCCTTGTACATAACATGGCATACATTATTGATTCAACAGCGAAAGCATAAGGAATAGAACTCATTCTATTTCTCTCTTCAGGTGTCTTTGGAGATATCTTTTTAAAGAGATGTATGCCTTGACTTATTGGTAAGTAACCTCATTTACTTCCATCCATACTAAATCATTTCAGTATTAAGTCAATGTACCTAGATTGGGATAAGCCTAGCATCCTCTTAGATCTATCTCTATAGATCTTTATTCCTAGTATATAGGATGCTTCTTCCAAATCTTTCATAGAAAACTTATTTGATAGCGATAATTTAACTGATTGTAACATTAGGATATCATTCCCAATGAGGAGTATGTCATCTACATACAGAATCAAGAAGACTATGGTTCTTCCACTAGTTTTTTTGTACACACATGGTTCATCAACATTCTTAATAAAACCAAATTCTTTTACTGTTTCATCAAAATAGATGTTCCAACTCCTTGATGCTTGCTTTAATCCATAAATGGATCTCTTAAGCTTGCATACCTGATTTGGTCTCTCATATGACTCAAATCCCTCTAGTTGTGACATATAGACCTCCTCCTCAAGAAAACCATTAAGGAAGACAGTCTTTACATCCATTTGCCATATTTCATAGTCGTGGTATGCTGCTATGGCAAGCATAATCTGAATCGATTTGAGCATGGCAATAGGTGAAAATGTTTCATCATAATCAATTCCCTATTTTTGCCTAAAATCCTTAACTACCAATCTGGCCTTATAGGTTTCAATTTAACCATCAGCTCCAATCTTTTTCTTAAAAATCCATTTGCATCCAATAGGGTTTATATCCTTTGGTGCATCTACCAAAGTCCATATTTTGTTAGTGTGCATGGATTCCATTTTGGATTGCATGGCAGCCAGCCATTTGTAAGAGTCCTTACTTTTGACTGCTTCTGTATAGGTCAGAGGTTCATCATTCTCAATGACTTGGGCTTCATTGTTCTCAATAATGAATCCATACCTCATAGGTGTATTTCATACTCTATTAGACCTACGGATAGGAGTTATGTGTTCTGGTTCTTTTATGTGATTATTTGGTTAAGAAATTTCTATTTGTTTTTCTTGAACTTCATTAAGTTCAATATTTCTGCCACTATCCTTTTCTAGGATAAATTCTTTTTCCATGAAAGTGGCATGCCTACTTACAGGTACCTTTTGTTCAATAGGATGGTAGAATAAATATCCTATACTATTTTTAGGATATCCTATAAATAGACATCTGTCTGATCTAGCATCAAGTTTATGTCTAAAATTTTTTTTAATATATGTTAGACAATCCCATATCTTAAGATACTTAAGATTATGTTTCTTACTTCTCCATATGTCATATGGAGTATTAGATATAGATTTAGAAGGAACTCTATTCAAGATGTAAATTGCATTCTCTAGAGCATAACCCTAGAAGGAAATAGGTAATTCAGTGAAGCACATCATGGACCGTACCATATCTAATAAGGTACGATTTTTTCTTCCGACTACACCATTTAATTGCGGTGTATAAGGAGGTGTCCATTCAGGGAAAATTTCTTTAACTTTAAGATAGTCTAGAAACTCACTAGATAAGTATTCTCCTCCTCGATTAGATCGAAGGATTTTTATACATTATCTAGTTTGATTTTCGACCATACTTTGATACTCTTTAAATTTATCAAAGGCTTTTGATTTGTGTTTCATAAGATACACATATCCAAACCTAGATAAATCATCGGTGAACGTTATAAAATAAGAGTATCCTCCTCTAGCTTGAGTTGTCATAGGACCACATACATCCGTATGTACAAGTCCTAATAACTCATTTGTCCTTTCTCCATGTCCACTAAATGGAATCTTGGTCATTTTACCCATGAGGCATGATTCACAAGTTCCCAATGATTCATAATCAAAAGGATCAAAGAACTTTTCTTTGTATAACTTGTTAATCCTAGCCTCACTAATATGACCTAATCGATAATGCCAAAGTAAAGTATTATTTATGTCATCTCTCTTATGTTTTCTATTTTCATCAATATGAAATATATTGTCATCCAAACATAGAGTCAACAAACCATTGCTAAATATGCCAAAACAAATATTTTTATTAGAATATTTGATCGAGCAACCTTCGCTTGTTACATTAAGACTATAACCTTGTTTTAATAACAAGGGTATAGATAAAATATTTTTAATGATCTTAGGCATATAATAATAATTTGTAAGCTCTAAGATCTTTCCATAAGGTAACTTCAATATATTTGTCCCTACAGCTTTTGCTTGGATAAACTCTCCTCCAGCGCCATAGAGCTTGATGTCTTCTTTCTTCAAACTCTTAATTTTCTACAGCCCTTGTAAAGATTTGCAGATATGAAAACCACAGCTGGTATCTAATACCCAGGAATTTGAAATGGAAGAATTTAATGATAATATAGTATGTATCTCATACATATCTTTTGATGCATTATTTGCATCAGACTTCATGGTTGTAAGGTAAGCCTTGCAAGTCCTCTTCGAATGACCTATTTTGCCGCAATGAAAATAGGTCATCTGTCTGGAGACCTTCAACCCCTTTTTTTTTTATTTGTACCACCTTTAGGATTCAACCTTCTCTTTGAACCCTTTTTGCCTGCCTTCTTCTTGGAAATCCCATCCACAAGAAGAAGAGGAGCCTTATCCTTCTTGATATGGCTTTCTGCTGTCTTGAGCATATTTAATAGCTCAGGCAAGGAAGAATTCAGTTTGTTCATATGATAGTTCATGATAAACTAAGAAAATAATTCTGAGAGTGATTGCAGGATCAAATCCTAACTTAACTCTCCATCCATAACAAAACCTAATTGACTTAATCAAGCGATTAGGTCAATTACCATCAAAGCATGATTTTGTACGGATGTTCCTTCTATCATTCTTGCATGAAATAATTGCTTAGATATCTCATATCTAGCAGTCCTACTATGCTCTCCATAAATCTTTTTTAGATTGAGCAATATGGATTGAGTGTCCATGCCATCATGCTGCCTCTGTAATTCATTATTCATAGAGGCAAGTATGATGCATTTGATAGTAAGAGAATTATTTTGCCACATCTTGTATGTGGACTTGCCTTCGTCTGTGGCATCATTTTCTAATGGCCTAGGATTAGGGGCATCAAAAATATAGGAGAGTTTTTTTTGACTAAGTACTATTTTTAGGTATCTCAATCAGTCAACATAATTTTGATCAGTCAATTTATTTGAATCCAAAATTGAATGCAATGAAAGTGAAGAAGCTATTTAATCTACATAATAAAGAATAATACATAAGCAAACAACTTTTGATGATAATCATAATTGAATTAGGATTTTAATTATATCTCCCACTATTTAATCAAAAAACCATAGCCCTCAAATTGATTTTCTTAGTGAGAATAAGATCCTAATTTCTTATAAAAGATCTTGTGGTTGCACAACAAACCTGTTATAAGTTCAAAGGTAGGAAACTCTTTCCAATTTCATTTTATACAACTCTCAATAAACTTTTGCCTCTAAAATATTAATAGCCTTGTGTTAACACAACAAACTTTAATATTTTATTTTAAGTAGAACCCTTCATTTCTATACAGTCAAAATGAAATATAATTGCTTTTATGGTTATACAACAAAGCAATATATTCAAAATATTGTAAGCATCTTAATGCACTAGATTAATATTATATCATTTCCCATGATAGTTCTTGTGGTTACACAAAAAAACTAATATGGTTCTGGACATAATAAGAATCTAGTATAAAGGAAGGCCTTAATGTAGTGAATATAATACTAAATATTTCAATTTAGAATTAAATTAATCAAATCAGCCAGATAAGTAGGAGAGAAGTGGGAGTTCTCCCGTTGCTTTTCTTAGACATCAATAAATTGACCAGGTTAGACAACGAAATCAATTAAAAAAATCATGTTCTCTTTACCAATCATGAACGATTTATCCTAGACACCGATTGATCAATTAGACATCCCGACTAATACAGCTATAGATTAATTACACTACAACTTAATATAATTTTTAAAGAGGAATTAAAAGGTCTTGATGCACATTTTGATTTAAATCAAACTAAATGCATAAAAGAATCAATTATGATAAAAATTATATATATATATATATATATATATATATATATATATATATATATATATATTAACATGTATAATTATTCTAGGACAACCATCATTACATAGTGAATACTTTTTCACTATATCAGGGCAACCTTTACAGAATAATTTATACATCATAATCTCATAATGATAAATAAAAGAATATGATCTCATCATATAAATAACATGCAAATAAATAAAAAAATATATCATACATTTCTTTTATGCCATTATATTATAAGCAAAGTATTATATGATTTAACCTAATAAGACTTGCCCTGATACCACTGATAGGAATGGTGTACAAGGAGGAAGCATGGATTTTAAAGCAAAAACATGAAATTATACAAACCAAATCCGAACCCTAGGACCACCTTATTAGCAATTAAATCATATAACATGCATTTGTAATATAAAAGAAAGTATTAGAACATACCTCTTATCACTTAACCCTAAATTATCCCTAATTGCCGGCAGCAGTCCGTCAGGGGTTCCACCAAGTGCCCACATGTTCACCCTCCAATGTTGATCCACACAAAAACTTGATCAAGACACCAGCATCTTTAATTTATATAATTAAAATTCTAATAATAAGAACTTTAATTAAATGAGCAAGACCTTCCTTAGCCTTTATGTCACCTTCCTTGCCTCTCCTTCTCTTTCTTTTCTCTTGTCTTCTTAATTTTTTCATCCAATCACTTTATCTTAAAATGACTTTTTATCCTTATAAGGACAAGGTCTGGACATGAGAAGGAAAGAAAAATTTGAACAATAGAAAACACTTGTAAGAAAGAAAGATCAATTTTCACTCCTCCAGACTCTTGGTGCGCACCCCTATTTATAATGTACGTAGAGGTGCCATCTTAATTTCTCATGCCATTCCCTCATCAACATCTCATGCCCCATCATCATATCTCACACCCATCTAAATTTTGTGTCATTTAAAATTATGTAGACTTAGTCCAAGAGGTGTCTTAGAATAGAAGGACTCTTCGAACTAATTCTACGTAGTTTTTTCTACGAAGAGTCATAATGCATAAGTAAACGGTGCCACAATTTTAAGCGCTTGGATCAGATAAGATGGCCATCTAATGGCCCTTAATGGGATTCCCATTCAGCAAGAAGGTGTGGACATGAACTTTGAATAGTCAAAATCCCAAGAGGCGTCAAGGATGAGAGGGCAGCAAGGAGTCTTGGAAGGCAAGAATTCCTAAGCGACAAAGAGTCCCTTCTCAAAATAATGATGGAGTATTTCATTTGTAGAAGGACTCTTCTACACCCCATATCTGATGTCCATGGCTATTTAAAAAATTTACATGACATAATAAATGGGAAAAGTCAAAGAAGGTAGGCGCCAACTAATTCCATGCGCCAAAAATTCTTTGCACATGAATGATTTCCCACGCATAAGAGAGAGACTCTCTGGCATGTGGGATCTAGGTATGTGGCACCCCAACTGAAGTCCAATCAGTCTAGGTTAATCCAATTCAAGACCAAATCTTATATGGCTCAAATCGGACCTTAATTAGCCTAAATCGAAAATCGATTCGAATCCAGGTGCTAGGATTTTCTACATGTGCTAGCATGTTCATCTTGCAAACATGGTCTAATCCAATTAGATCCTTAATCAATTCTCTTTGTGTATGATCCATTGGGTTCCACATCTAACCCGTAGTGAGTCTAGATGTGATTTGCCCTAATCTGGTTAGAACTCAACCAAACCGATTTAGGTCAAAACTAGCCAACCCAATTTGACTTAATTTAGAACACTTTCTAATTTAATGATTAAATTAAAATTTTAATTTGATTGAACCTACAAGACATGATTGATGTCTAGCAATGTATCGTGACTTCTTGAAAGATGTAAAATTTTGATGAAAATACCAAAAATATCCTTCAGTAAAAATTACCATGCAACTAGATCCTTCGATTTCCCTACATCCTGAATATAACTCTGGGTATGGAAATATGTCAACCCCAATATCATATTCATTTCTCTTTCAAACTTATGATGATGATTCATTTAATGAAACATTAGATATCATTTCTAATTTTCATTATGCTTTCATCAAAGACTTCCTGAATCATCATGTGTCTGAAGCAGGTAGGGTGCTATTTTCTCTTACTAGGAGTGATCGATTCCATATTAACCTACTCACAACCTTCATATATATAATCTACCATATCTAGATCATCCCATACATAACTGAGTCATGAATGAGTATGAACCAAAATATGGATTTATATATATAAGATTCTATGGTAGTTTCAGGTCAAAGAATTATATACATAAATTCCACTATGAGAACCATCTATTGACATGTAGATAAGACTCCATTAGATATTCTCAATTTGGATCAATTCAGTGAACTCATTCTCTAATGAGCATCCATATTCTTATATTAGTGTCATACACAAGTTATTGTGAGATCAATCATCCTCTCAATCGAGCATACAACGAATGTGCTAGTCTTACCGAAAAAACATTGATCCCTAACTCAATGTTCCAACAACTAAGAATATTTAAATTAGGGTTTTAAGATTTTAGGTCTCACAGGTATGATCTCATCATAATCCTAAAATCATAGTCCTAATTTATGGGGTTCATCATAATCTTAAATAAATAATAAGGTACTGCATATGATGAAATAAATGCCTTTATTAAAAATGTCATTATATGAGTTTGGAAGACAAAAACAATCCAAAAAATTAATTGGCTTAAGGGCATGTTCCTTTCAGAAGATTGATCTAGAAGGTTGATGTACGATCGATTCTTTAGGATAGATGAGTCTTGAGTCTACGGTGTAGAGACACCGGAGCGAGAGTATAGATATTCATTAGAGAATGAGAGTACTGAGCGTAACCACCTCGAGCAGTCATCAGAAAGTCTACCTTCTCATCGATGACTGGCTCGAAGCTACAGTAGTGTATCTGGTTTTTTGATCTGAGGTGCATCGACAATTCATCTTGAGGGTGTTATTGTTTGACTACACCATAACTCGATCTTCTAACCATTCAAAACCCTAAGGTGTATGTTGGCTATAGCATATTCATTGTAGGAATTGGATTATACCAATAGAGGATCTATCTACCTCGGTAGAAGAGGAGCAGTCCTATGATGATCATGAGAATCGAGTCCATAAGCCTGTGGCCATGGTAGAATGAAATAATAGAAAGAGTTTCTATTCGGATTTTTACATTAGACTTGAATCGAATGATTAATTCATATGACGGGTATTAGGGTTTGACGAGATCACTATAACCCTAATCTGGTCGAGGCTCAAGATAGAGGAATTTAATCACACAGGTAACTACATTGAGAGGTTCATTTTTAGTTCTAATGGATTGCCACCATATGCTACTAGGTGTCACTAATGGATTTTGAGAGCAATTAGAATGATTTGGATGATCGATCATACAAGTTGTCTGAATCAGAAAAGTTTTGATCCATCAGAATGTATTTCGATGATGTCAATGATAGAGATCATGACATATCCTATTACCATATCAAACTAAATCTAACTGGATCACACAAACAAGAGTTTGGATGTGGATATTATCAATTGGACTAACCTAGTTCAATTGATTTGAATAAGATTCAATTAGGTTCAAGAAAATTGTGCTAGCACACGATTGAGCCTAATGTTCTCTTTTAACAATCATTAAAGTTTGTCGACCGAGCTAAATGTATTTGGGATCACTTAGGAATATTTACTTAGTCTGACTGGAGCTTATCCAAGTTAGAAAAAGGGTTATCTTAATTTATGAGATAAATTTGAGACAACACCTGTCATTTTCCATCACCTGCTAAATCTTGTCCTTTGACTTTGGTCAAGTATTGACTTTTGACACTTAGACATCTGCCCATATGTCATGCACCCATAGGAGAGAACTTTGACCCTTGTCCCCTTGCTAAAAGATAGATAGATAAAGGATGCATGCCTAGGGAGGCGTGCACCCCATGTGGATAAGGATTGGAGTTCCATACAGATGGGACTCCAGTTGCTTTAGGGAATCAAACTTGATTGTGCCAAAGAGTCTTGTTTGACCCAATCTTGGCACCATCTAAGGAGAGTTTTAAGGGACTCTAATCAGATTAGATTAGATGATGTCATCCCACCTATCAGATTTAGATCTGATTGTACAAAGGGCCATGATTGGTTGGGATGATGTGGCACTGCATGGTGCAGTAGGATCTATAAAAATCCTGTCTGCGCCTAGATTGAGAGAGCTTCTACCCTTTGCCCATGCCACAAAGCTTCTCTCCTTCGTTCTCCATGCCACCTTCAAATCCTCTCTCTCCTATCCATGTTGAAGAGTTCTTGGGCTTAAGTTTGGTGTGATCCAAGCAAGAGAAAGGCGATAAGAAAGGAAGAAGGCAGCACTGCTGCAAGACACAATGGCTGATCTTCAAAAGCCATTTTGAAGACCTTCAAGATTAGATCCAGATCTAATTTTTGGAGCATAGATTGAGAAGAAGAAGATCTCTAGATCCTACCTAAGTGGATCTAGTAGAGGCTAGGTGCTTGCATGGCTACATCCAGAACCTCAAGCAAACATCGGGATCATCATAGGGTAATAGGATTACCCATAACAAAGATATGATTAAGTTAGATTTAATTTAATTTTATTTTTCTTTTATCAGATTAATAAGATCAGATTTGAAGAATCTTAGATCTGATTAGAATCTTAGAAATTTTTTTTTGATATATTCCTCTTGATCCAATCAGATCTGAACGAATTTGATCCGAAAAAATAGGATTTCTCCCTTCAACTGGTATCAGAGCTAGATTCCAAAATTCATTGGATCTAACTTTATTTTAATTTTGATCTAATAATTAGATAATTTTAAATATCTCATGAGATATGATTAGATCTAAAATTAGAAAATGAAAAATTAAATAATTTAAATCTAAGATATATGAGATGCATGACTAGACTAGGAATAGAATTATTCTATGTATAGTCTAACATGATCATAATTTTAATTTAATTAATTATAATTTTTAGATCTATTTATTTATTATTTTTTAATATTATAAATATTATAATTAGATCTAAAAAATAGAAAACAAATTTATTTAATTTATTCATATGAGATATGATAGATCCATGTTTAGACTAGTTATAGAATAGTTCTACAAAATTATCTAGAATAAATTTTAATTTGATATGATCAATTTAAATCTTATTTTTTAGATATTTATAAAATAATTTAGATAAAAAAATATGCATGATATGATATATGAGATGTACGCAAAACATGTTTTTAGTTAGATTAATTTTTATATATGTGATATATATGTAGATCTAACTAGTTTTGTTGATTTATCATGTTTCTGATTAAGGTGTTCTCCTCGACCGTTCGATCATAAGAACGAAGTAGAATTTAAAGGTCCTCTCCTTCCATTCGATGGGATATTCTTATGATGTGTAGGGGTGTTGCACATTCACCCTTAATCAAAAATCAAAAACTTATTTTCTGTAAAATCCTAGATCCTGAAACCCTAGGATTTTATAAACATTTTTTCTTTATGAACTCCAAACTTAATTAAGAATTAAGATTATAAAACATATTAGATTTAAAATTAAGAATTTTTAGATCTAAGATATATTCATAAAATTGGTTCGGGCTTGGGTAGCTCAATTACGTTTAGCGATTGATCAAACTGAATCAAGAGTTGGTTAGATGGGATCAAGAGTGCTTAAATTGATCAGCCTAATAGGATTAAGTCTGGATCAAGATCGAGTCACATGAGTGATCGATCAAGTTAAGACCTAATTAGGCTCAGCGGTTAGAGTCTAGATTGTAGGCTAATCCGATTAATTCTGGCTCAATAGTTTGGTATCTAAGATAAGTTTAGCAGATACGATCGACTGATTTTTAATTCGAAGCTACTCGACTCGAATGCATTCTTATCGAGTTAATGACATATCCCTTCCATCGATGTCACTTATCTAGCCATATCTGCTGGCTCAATCTTGATCTATGGTGGCTTATAATCTTAGCTAACCCATGCCACTAGGTTAGTCATAATGGTTATGGCTATGTCAAGTCAAGTTTAAAGAGATGTAAATCAAATCTTTCTAAGAAAAGATTAAGTCTAAGATCTTCCACCATTATAGATGTGCGGGTCCTTCCTGGGATTGATTGTTCTTGGATGGTCATAGTGGTTTAGTTGCATCAAAAAGATGCAACCATGTCTATTAGGCATTGGATGCTATGGGCTGGAGGATGGATTGGGCTCAATATTTTAGATACGGTGAGAGACCCAATTAGGAATCCAATCTATGCAAACGGTGGATCTGACTTAACTAAGAAATGGATTAATATTTCAAGCACAGTGAGATTCATGAATTAGAGACCAAGCTTGGGTGCACCATGATTAGAGAATCATTGGATAAGAGTTGTTCACTCATTGGCTAACCCATCATCAATAACTGTTAGGTGAGGTTATGAGTCAGTTGGTGGGACTGTACCATCCACTAAAAATCAGTAATCATGGAGATTTTTGCATCTCTACAGAGGTAGTGTAGGAATTTGAGAAAAGAGTGGGAGCTAATTTATTTAAAAATCAAACCCATAAATAAATTGGTCAATTCTTAATTACAAAATCTAACTAGAAACTTTGACTCTCTGCAGAAAAAAAAAAAATATCTGCATCCAACCCACTAACCCGTATCCTGGACACCCATAGACTGACCGGATTCAATTACAAGGATTGGCTTCGAAACTTTAAAATTATTTTGGATTTTGAAAAGTTAACTCATGTATTAGACCAGGATCCCCCCATCTTACCAGTCCGTCCATCCGCTGAATAGAGAGCGTCACTTGACAAATGGATGGATGAAGATAACAAAGTCAGATACTATATATTGGGCTCAATGTATGATGAGCTTCAGCGCCAACATTAAGATATCAAGACTATCCGCCAAATGTTGGGTCACCTACAAGAGTTGTTTGGTAAACAGAGTCACACAGCCAAATACCAAATCACTAAATGACTATTTAAGGCTAAAATACGTGATGGGCAGTCAGTCCAGGATCATTATTTGATGATGATCAAGGACTTGGAAGAGCTTAAGAAGCTTGGAGTGAAGTTAGACTAGGATCTATAGAATCATATAATTGTGCAATCCTTGACTGATGCGTATGGGCAGTTCATCTTTAACTATCATATACATAAACTTCAGAATTTTCTAGCCAAGCTTATGAATATGCTGGTTACTGCTGAGCTTTCTATGAAAGATTCTAAAGGCTCGGTACTTGCTATGGAATGGACTTTTTCCAAGAGAAAGTCTTTTGGAAAGAATAAGAAGTCTGTGAAAAGGCAAAAGGTGAAAGGTGGAATGAAAAGAAAGGCAAAGTTGAAGAAGAAGGCCATTGACAAAGAAAAATATTTCCATTGTAATATTGATGGCCACTAGAAGCGGAACTGCCCTACATACCTGGCCACCCTGAAGAATAAGAAGGAGACAGGTCCTTTTAGAGGTATGCTCATTATTGAATCTAACCTTATGATTTCTTCTGCATCTAGTTGGTGCTTGACTCTAGTTCTAGTGCTCGTTTGTGCACTTCCATGCAGGGTCTTGAGAATAGCAGGAGGCTGAGGGATGGTGAGATGATCCTATGTGTCGAAAATGGAGCAAGGGTTGCTGCTGTGGTCGTGGGAACCTACCCTCTTCGACTACCATCTCGCTTAGATTTAGTACTTAGGGATTGTTATTATGTGCCTGCTGCAAGCAGAAATTTGATTTCTATTTCATGTTTAGCACAAGTAGGCTATGTAATTAGTTTTCTTAAGGACCATTATAATATTCTTTATGAAAGAAATAAAATTGTAAGTGGTTTCTTCATTAACAGTCTCTATCAGTTACATATTGATGTATCTATCTTTAATATTGAGCAAAATGTGAATTGCATAAGATCAAAACGACCCAGGGATAGTCCAAACGATAGGTATCTATGGCACCTAAGCCTAGGTCATATAGCAGAAGATAGGATTAATAAATTAGAGAAAATTGGACTATTGTGTCCATTGACTTCCAAGTCATTTCCAATTTGTGAATCATATCTTCATGGTAAAATAACTAAGCTCCTTTTTATAGGATATGGGGAAAGGGCCATGTATCTACTTGCCCTAGTACATACTGATGTGTGCGGCCCATTTGATGTGCCGGCTAGAGGCAACTTTGATTACATCATAATCTTTATCAATGATTTATCTCAGTATGGGTACATGTATCTTATGAGACACAAGTTTGAAGCTTTTGAAAAATTCAAAAAATTCAGACATGAAATCGATAAGCAAACTAGAAAATTCATTAAGGTTCTTTGATCAGATTGAGAAGATGAATACCTTAGTCAGAAATTCCTGAACTATCTTAAACAAAATAGTAGTCTCTCAATGGACTCTACCTAAAATACTTCAACGCAATAGGGTTTCAAAATGGAGAAATCAGATCCTATTAGATATGGTCCAATCCAGATGAGCCTCATAGATCTTCCTGATTTTTTTTGAAGACATAATCTGTTAACTGCTATATATTTACTGAATAGAGTTTCCTCTAAAACCATTCCTACCACACCATATGAGATATGGCATGGTAAGAAACCAAGTCTGAGTCATCTCAAAATTTAGGATTGTCCGGCTCATGTCAAAAGACAACAAGCGGACAAGTTAGACTATAGGTCTTTTAGAGCTCGATTTATAGGATATCCTAAAGAATCATTAGAATATTATTTCTACATTCTAGAAGATCACAATGTGATTGTGAGTCGGCATGCCATTTTTCTTGAAAAATAGTTTATTCAAGATAGTGGCATTGGAAAGCAGATCAAGCTCGAGGAGAAAGTCTCACAAGAGCAACGAGCTAAGGACCCCATGGAACCAAATCAAATTGAGCCAATACAATCACTACCTCCTCCACCTCGTAGATCGAAAAGGATTTTCCATCCCCCTGAGAGATACTTAGGTACTATTTTGGAGGAAGTGGAGAAAATGTTCCTCATAGGTAATGGGGTTTATGGTGATGATCCCAAAATCTATGATGGGACGATATCAGATATCGACTCTTAGAAATGGTTAGAGGCAATTAAGTCAGAAATTGACTTATTGCATTCAAACCAAGTCTGGACCTTGGTAGATCCACCATAAGGTTAATACCTATTGGATGTAAATGAATCTACAAGAGAAAGATTGGTGCAGATGGGAATGTGGAGACATTCAAAGCTAGATTAGTGGTGAAAGGGTATAGTCAGCGTGAAGGCATTGATTATTAGGATACCTTTTCTCGAGTAGCTATGCCAAAATCCATCTACACATTGCTTGCTGTTGCAGCTTATTTCGATTATGAAATATGGTAAATGGACGTGAAAACAACATTCTTAAATGGATACCTTAAGGAAGATATCTATATAGAATAGCCACTAGGTTTCACATCCAGTGATACTGATCATAAAGTATGCAAACTGTAAAGGT
The DNA here is from genome assembly GCA_006176705.1 of Cocos nucifera. Lineage (NCBI taxonomy): Eukaryota > Viridiplantae > Streptophyta > Magnoliopsida > Arecales > Arecaceae > Cocos > Cocos nucifera. The sequence goes on from QRFJ01003576.1 coordinate 175,257, forward strand.
CCATATATGGACTCAAGCAAGCATCTCAGAGCTGGAATACTTGTTTTAATGATATGATCAAATTATTTAATTTCATCAAAAATAAGGAGGAACCATGTATTTTTAAAAGGATTAGTGGGAGCGCTATTGTCTTTCTCGTACTGTACGTGGATGATATCCTCCTTATTGGAAATGATATTTCCATGTTGACCATAGTTAAAATGTGGTTATCTAAAGAATTTTCCATGAAAGACCTAGGAGAAGCATCCTTCATTCTAGGAATTAAGGTCTATAGAGATAGACCTAATAGGATGCTAGGTCTTTTATAGAAGATGTACATAGAGGAAGTGCTAAAGAGGTTTAGCATGAAAAACTCTAAGAGGGGATTGGTACCCTTTAGACATGGCATTCATCTCTCCAAGAAAATGTGTCCCAACACACCAGATGAGATTGAACGCATGAGCAAGATCCCTTATGCTTCAGCAATAGGGAGCCTCATGTATGCCATGTTATGTACATGACCTGATATAGCTCATACTATGAGTGTCACAAGCAGATATCAATCGAATCCAGATGAAGAACACTGGACTTCTGTGAAATGTATCCTTAGGTACTTAAGAAGAACTAAGGATATATTGTTGGTTTTTGGTAATAAAGAACTCCAAGTCAAGGGGTATACAGACTCAGATTTTATGTCCGATATAGATGATTGAAAGTCGACATCTGAGGGTTTGTTTATGTGTAATGGTGGTACTGTTAGTTGGAAGTGTTCCAAGCAGACAGTGATAGCAGATTCCACCATGGAAGCAGAATACATCACTACGTCAGAAGCTGTGAAGGAGGCATTTTGATATAAGAAATTCACCATAGAGATCAGAGTGATGCCATCGGATGCCATTCTTTTGTACTACGATAATAATGGCACCATAGCCCTTACTAAGGAGCCAAGGTCTCACCAAAAATTCATGTACATTGAGGGGCGATGCCACCTCATCTGTGATTACCTCAAGAAAGATTAAGTCGAGGTCAAGAGAGTCGACTCCACATACAATGCGGCAGACTCATTCACAAAGCCGTTGGGCCAGTAGAAGATTGAATCCCACCTTAAGAAGATGGGACTTAGATTTATAGCCAATTGGCTTTAGGTCAAGTGGGAGTTTGTTAGATATGTGTGCTCTAGAAGCCAGATTGGCTGACACTTGTAATATACTTCAAAGGACAAAATTATAATTTTGACTATAAATAATAAAATGGATTATTTTCTATCACATTATATATTTGAAAGTGTTTTTGATACATCCCTTGAGTTAATGGCGAAGATAGTTCATATTTTCAAGAATTAAAAATTTAAGACATTAATTTTCATTATTAACTTATAAAATGCTTTCGACCGTAGGATCATCATGAGGATGGTGATTGATCCGAAAGGTTGGTGTACGATTATTTCTTTAATGTAGATGAGTCTTGAGTCTATGGTGTAGAGACACCAGAGCAAGAGTATAGGTACTCATTAGAGAACGAGGGCATTGAGCATGACCACCTCGAGCAGTCATCAGGAAGTCTACCTTCTCGTCGATGACTGGCCCAAAGCTGCAGTAGTATATCTGATTTTTTGACCTGAGGTGCATCAGCAATTCACCTTGAGGGTGTTATAGTTTGATTACACCATAACTCGATCTTCTAGTTATTCAGAATCCTGAGGTGTATGTTGGCTATAGCATGTTTATTGTAGAAATTGGATTACACCAATAGGGGATCTATCTACCTCGGTAGAATAGGAGTAGTCCTATGATGATCATGAGAATCGAGTCCATAAGCCCATGGCCATGGCAAAGTGAAATAATAGAAAGAGTTTCTATTAGGGTTTTTACATTGGACTTGAATCGAATGATTAATTCATATGACGGATATTAGGATTTGATGAGATCACCTTAACCCTAATCTGATCGAGGCTCAAGATAGAGGAACTTAATCACATAGGTAACTACATCCAGAGGTTCATTTTCGGTTCTGATGGATTGCCACCATATGCTGCTAGGTGTCTCGGATGGATTTTGGGAGCAATTAGAATGATTTGGATGATCGATCATACTAGTTGTCTGAATCAGAAAAGTTTTGATCCATCGGAAGGAGTTTCGATGATGTCAATGATAGAGATCGTGACATATCCCATTACCATATGAAATTGAACCTAACTGGATCACACAAGGGTTTGGATCTGGATATCATCAATTAGTTTAACCTAGTTCAATTGATTTGAATAAGACTAAATTAGGTTCAAAGAAATAGTGCTAGCACACGATTGAGCCTAATGTTCTTCTTTAACAATCATTAAAGCTTGTCTCGACTGAGCCAAATGTGTTTTGGCTCACTTAAAAACCTTTACTTGGTCTGACTGAAGGTTGTCCAAGTCAGAAAAGGATTGTCTTAATTTATGAGATAAATTTGAGACAACACCTACCATTTTCCATCACCTGCTAAATCTTATTCTTGGACTTTGGTCAAATGTTGACCTTTGACACTTTGACATCTGCCCATGTGTCATGCACCCTTAGGAGAGAACTTTGACCCTTGTCCTCCTACTAAAAGGTAGACAAACAAAGGGTGCATGCCTAGTGAGGTCTACGCCCCATGTGGATGAGAATTGGAGCCCCATATAGATGGGACTCTAGTTGCTTCGGGGAATCAAACTTGATGGCACCAAAGAGTCTTGTTTGACCCAATCTTGGCATCATCTAAGGATGGTTTTGAGGGACTCTAATATGATTAGATTAGATGACATCATCTCATCAATCAGATTTAGATTTGATTGCACAAAGGGCCATGATTGGTCGGGATGATGTGGCACTGCATGGCACAGCAGGGTCTATAAAAACCCTATCTACGCCTAGATTGAGAGATCTTCCTCCTTCCTCCTTTGCTCATGCCACAAAGCTTCTCTTCCTCCTTCTCCATCCTACATTCAGATCCTCTCTCTCCTATCTACGTCGAAGAGTTCTTGGGCTCAAGTTTTGTGCGATCCAAGCAAGAGAAAGGCGACAAGAAAAAAAGAAGGTAGCACTGCTGCAAGAGACAACAGCTAATCTTCAAAAGTTATTTTGAAGACCTTCAAGATCAGATCTAGATTTAATTTTTGGAGCATAGATTGAGAAGGAGATGATCTCCAGATCCTGTCTGAGTAGATACTGGTAGAGGCCAGGCACTTACATGGCTACATCCAGAACCTCAGGCAAACATCGAGATCATCATAGGATAATATGATTACCCATAACAAAGGTATGATTAAATTAGATTTAATTTAATTTAATGTTTTAATCAAATGAATAAGATTAAATCTGAAGAGTTTTAGATTTGATTAGGATCTTAGAGAAAAATTTTTGAAATATCCCGCTTGATCCAATCAAATCTGAACGAACCTGACCTGGGAAAATAGGGTTTCTCCCTTCATATGTTTGATTAGAATAATTTTATAACTAATTTTTAATAACATTGTGCAAAGAAGGTATGACTTTTTCAATCACAAGAGGACTTGAGATGCCCGATTGAGAAAGATCGAAAAGTTATACCAGGGTTACAAGGTCATGCTCCATAGAGGATGGCTCGAGTATCGATGTGACACTACAAAGGAGCTTGTTCCTTAGATACAAGACTGCCCTCCGAGTCAGTGGGAGAGGATGGTTAGACACTGGAGGAGCCAGGAGTTCAAGGTAAAATTTCTAACTTTTGAATTTTTCAATATGCTTAAAGTTTTATTTAAATGTTTATTATTTATTTGAATACTTGTTAGACTATCTCCCATCAAAATTGGAAGAACTGTGTAGCCTAGGAGTATACGCACACTCTAGGCCATGAGTCTATGACCAATCATGTGCATAGAGGATAATTAATTCCAAATCTTACTGGATAAATTAAATTCATATTTTTTATCATCTTTTTGATAAATTTATTCTTTGTTATAGCTTATGAGAGATAGAGGATGCCCAGCCGTAGCGAGATCTTTCGATCCAGCCGCACAGACAAGATGGGTAGGTCCATGAATGCCACGATCGGACATATTTTTGTAAGTATTAAATATATTAGTATATATGATTAGTATTATAGTATTTCTTATAAAATTTTATTTTAGTTTATAATTATAGAATCAATTAGATGCGCTCGTGAGTGAGGGCCTGGATACCTCTAGGCTCCATGACCATCTATCTCAGGTCTTGGGGTCTGAGTACTCTGGGAGAATCCGATGCAGGCCCAGACATACGTCGATGAGCTACTAGTCAAAGACGAGCGTCTCCTCATAGACTTTCAGTGTCGTCAGTCGGAAGGAGCTTGAGGAGGCGTTGGCAAGGGTAGATCATTCTACAACGTGGGTAGATTGGGCTGAGGAGCATGCACCTCATCTGGAGGGCATCGTGAGAGACATGATGTCGACGTTCAACATGCATTTTGAAGTTATGAGCTTCGAGGATATGTTGGCCCGCATTCTAGCTTCAGCTCTAGTTCCAGCTACAGCACCATCTCCTAGTGATGATGATGATGATGTAGATTTAAGAAACTTTTGATGTATTTTATTTTTTTAAAAATATTATAATAATTTTTTTTTGATAATAAAATTTTAGCATTTTAGAATAATTTTTATGTTTATTATATTTTTTCATGTTATATATCTATATTTATCAGATAAAATATATAAAAAAATAAAAATTTTAATTTTTTAATTATTTAAAATTTATGGCAATAGTTTTATAACCACTGTCATATCCATGCCAACTGCTGCCATAGGTCCTTGGTGCAAACAGTGTCAACCATTGCATTAGACCTATGGTAGTAGTTAAGAAACCGCTGCTATAGATTACCTATGGTAGTGGTTATGTAACCACTGCTATAGATAACCTATGGTAGTGGTTATATAACTGTTGCCATAGATCGATCTATTGTAATAGTTTATAAACTACTGTAATAGGCTATCTATGATAGTGATTCAAACAACCGCTACCATAAAGCTACGGTGATGGCTTTAGTAGCAGCAGTTAAATAACTGCTATCATAGTCTATGACAGTGATTTTTTGGATAACGGCAGCGGTTACGAACCGCTGTCGTAGTCTTTTTTTATAGTAGTGATGGCATGCAAGTGGGATGTATGGGTACATCTGCACTGAACTTGTCCAACTTCGGAGCTTTTCTTTTATCAAGATTAACCCCAAAGAATATGGGTATAAGTATCCCTTAGACCTGAGACCACCATGATGACTTGCAAGCAACTCACTGTACTTAGATATCGAACTATCTGAATTTTTAATTCAGTGATGGAAGGCTACTGGGTGCAGTCAAGTACTTAGCTTGTCGGTGTGTGAGTCAAGATGGGATTGATCTCTCCAAGTATTGGAGCAAGTGCATCGTTATATTTCAATTTAGCAAATTCTCGATCGGGGTGGTCCATATAATGGATGCTAAATTTTGAAAAATAATGTGAATAAATTTTAGGATTGACAATAAATCCTAGATCATCCTTTTGAGCATCATGATCAAGGGCATGAATTATACGGTAACCATATTCCATAGGTTTGTCATTGTTGTGTTGTGACTTTTTAACCTATCCAAATGTTGGGTACCATTACTAGATGGTCACATCGATTGGTATAAAAAATTAGTTTCTATGCTATTGACTTAGAATTCGAACTTATGGGGTCACATACATAAGGAGTTCCTACCTGATCTGATGGCTGATCATGAGTCTTGATGACCTAGAATACTATGGTCAAGAATCCCACTGAACTGGGACTCTCAGTCCTACTCATCTAGGACTCTCTAATCAGGAGTCCCACTAGTTTGAGACTCTAAGATCATGAGTTTCATTCATTTGGGACACTGAGTTCAAGAGTCCCACTGGATTGGAACTCTTCAGGAGTTTCATGTTGATAAAACTATATTACCTGATAATTCATCCGATTTAGACTTAGATATTTTTAAAGTATTAATTAGTAATTTAATTCCTAATTAGCTTAATTTTATTGAGCGATGAGGATTCGATCATGTTTGATTGAATTTGATTCGATTGGGTTTGATCGGATCAGGTCATGAGATGACCTAATCACTATGGGAGTTTTGACCCTGATTTGATCCAGACCTAGATCTAATTAGTTTCTAATTTAATTAATTTTTTTTAAAATTAGGCTAAGCCTAATTTGGTTTGATTTAACCTAGTCTAATTAGGTCTAGATTAATTGGTTTGGTTGAAACCAATTAGGATCAAGTCAAATGAAGTTTGAATTCAAACTCTCCCATGCGCCCACCATTTTTGACATTTTCACTCTTATTCGATGTCCAAAATTATTTGTAGATAACTTTTCTCTTGCCAAGAAGGTTTCTACATCTCCTCTACTTTTGATCTACTCCAAGGGTTGGATCGGTTCAAAGTAAGTTGAGTTTTGAATTCAACTCAGTTTGTTGGAGGTTGGAACCAATCCAACCTTATCTGCTTCCCACACCCTTCCTTTTATTTATCAAATATTTTTTGGAGACATAAAAATGTGTGCATGTAGAAGGAGAGTCCTTCTACTTGTTAAACACATGGAAGGAGGCATTGGATAAAGATAAGAGGCTCATTTGATTTTTGAAATCAAGTGAGTGGTTAAAACCTCTCAACCACTCGACCCTTATCTTTTTTCATGCACTTTTTCTATGATATTCGTCTCAATAAATTATGAAAATTTTTGCTCATGTATAAGAAGGGGTTAAAATTATGTGCTAAAAATTTTATATTAATTGGATGTTAGTTTTGGGTGAGAAAAATCTTAGAGTAAAGTTGAGCAGGATCCTATAGCACTTTACTTTTCCCTCATGCCTCTCTTCTCTTCTAATTTTTACCTTTAGGGATACCCAAGTTTTAGATATAATCTAAATAGAGTTTATAGATCTAAAATTCATATTTCCAAAAAAACTTATTTCATGGAAAAACTCCACACAGAGAGGGCGTGATTGGATTTTTAGTGTGTCAGAGTTTTTGGGCCAAGTGAAACCCTAGTTTTGGGAATTTGGGTTCAGGTGGAGAGATAGAGTGCTGTAAGCATCGGATCATCACAAAATTTGACACACCTCTTCATCATCTAGCAATATTTGTGTTCTAATTTTTTATAGTATCTAGAAAATCAAAAAGTGCACCATCAATTGGATTGATTGTGATTAGCCGTCGAAGGTCCCGACGAGAAGCTAGCACTTTGGTGGAGCTGGTCGGGACCAAGTGCTCCATATGGATCATCTATAGAGGCCAGATAAGTGTGCGACTATAGCATAACACCATAACTTCTTCTAGTAGATTCAGATCATGGAGATCAGCTATCCGTAAAAAGGTATCAAGTTCTAAACTCGTATCGGTCAGCAGATTCGATTTACTGATCGAATGCATTTTATTTTTCTATCACGTATTAGCATATTTAGATTCTGAGTAGGGTTTATTAAATATGATCAATACATGCATAGTATTAATTTTAGATTAATATTTACTTCTGCTGCTATTTTATTCGAAAAAGTTTCAAAAATGCATGCTTAAACCCTACGCGATTTCCTTCAAATGGTCTCAGAGCAGGTTCACTAAAAATGATATGCTTGCATATTTTAGATTGATAATTGACATTTGATCTAAATATTAATCTAATGATCTAATTATATTAGGCTTTAATCTAATTTATGATCATGAATGCATAATTAGATAAAGTTTGATTTATGATTTAGTTTTATGTGGTGTACATAGTTTCAGATTAAACCCTACAACTAGTATTGCTTGTGAATTGAGCTGATTAAATTTTAAAGTGAGTCAACTCAATTAGTGAATAATACTAAATTATAAAAAACCTTTCAAAAATTTGAAAAATATTTTCAAAATGCCAAACCATAACCCACAGCCCATAAACTTAATTAAATATTAAGTATAATGATTTAGTATCTAGAATTATAAATTAAGACTCTAAGTCATTAATCATAAAATATGAGTTATTGGGTTAGTTGAATTAGGTCCATAAATCAGGTTAGACCTAAGGTTAGTTAAAGAGTGGACTAAATTAGAGTAATTGATCAATTATAATTAAATGTTAATTTAGATTAGGTAAAAGACTCTATGGACTCAATTATAATAGTTGTAGTTGGTCAAGTCCATACCTTTAATGAGGACCAAATGGACTTGATTCATGACCATGTGGTCGAACCCAAAATTACATGGTTGGTCAAATTAAAACTAATAAACCGGATGGTGTCTGAAGGAACCAGATCTAGGATTGCATGGGTAGATCTTGAAATATTTTCAAGATCAGGCAGCGAAAGACTTAAATAAAATAAATATTTATTTAAATAAATATGTAAACACCTAGATCTCAGATCTATTATATGATCAAGGCATAATATTAAATCAAAAATTAAAATCAAATAAAAAAATAAAGATTGATCAAATCAACCTAGATCTACACTACATCAAATGTAGGTATGAAGTTAATAGATCAGATCTATTATCTGAGCAAGCTGGATGTTCTAACTTGCTGATCTAGGCTTGAGGATGAAGTCATGAGCTGCACACATGTCCGACCTCTAGGAGCCATTCACACGAGCCTATGAACACGATCAAAGATCCTGATGCAGGAAATCAGCATAGTATGCTAGCACTGTGTTAATCTCTCTTCAACGGTCAATCCGATGCTTTCTTCCTCGAAACATAGACTATCCAAAAAATTAGAAGGAAAGAAAGAGGATTTGTGATGCTAAGATAGCTCTCAAAAGCTCACAAAAAGAAGGAAGAGATTTAGAACAAACATCTTAGAAGAAGACCCTCTTCTTCTTCTTTTCTTCTTTTCCTAGACATCTTGATTTATGTTTTTAATATCTCCATGATAGAGATGAATTTTTCTTTGATTTTTCTACACCACAGAGACCACTCAAATATCTACGATTCACAAAAATTTCAATCAAGAAATCCCTTTAAATAAAGAGATATATAGAATCCATGTTTGGTCAAAAACCTAGACTAGGAAGGACCAAATGAGGGAAGTTGTTGGGGCGCCCAACTCTTGGGTGCCCCCACCATTTTTTCTACCATGGACCAGTAAGAGGGGCACAAAAAAAATTTCTCTTTTGCTATAAAAATCAAAGAAAATAAGGAAGGATGGGTTGGCACACTTATGGGAAGAGTTTTGGTTGTTTCAAAATACTATCTCATAGGATTTCAAATCAAAACAAACTCCAACTTTGACATAGTCAATTACCCAACTTCCTAATAAGAAATAGAGGAGAGGAGGGGCATGTGAGGAAAAGGGTGGGGTGTGAGGATTAGGTGGTGCAAGGATTAGAGAGTCCATGTCACACTAGGACTCCTATTTTGATTTGGTCAAACAAGGTCTTTTAACCAAATGAAAAGAAAAGTAAACCAACCCAATTAAATAAGGCCCTAATCTATTTAAAGACTTAACTAAATTAGATTAAATTTAATTTAATTTTAATTTAACTTTCTAATCAAATTAAAAAATTGAATTGATCTGAGTCCTAGTTAGACTAGGATTAGTTCTTCCTTGCACTTGACTTATCCAATAAGCCAATTGGACTTGATCCAATCAAGCCCAAACCAAATCTAATTAAATTATATTTAATTAAACTTAATCTCAGCCCTCTGGCTTGATCAAATTAATCAAATTAGCAATCTAATTGCTAATCGATCCTCCTACAATACTTGTACTAGGTTAAACACCAATCGTATTGATTGTTTAATCCCTAAATGATTCTAAATCGCTGATTAACCATCTGATCAGAATGTGAACTTAATGTGTGTGACCTCATAGGTCTGAACCTAATTCAGTAGAATAGGAATAAATTTTTATACCAATTAAAGTTATCATCTAGGAATGATATCCGACAGTCGGATAGGTCAAAAGGTGTAGAACACCATCCTTAGAAGCCATGCGAATATAGTTTTCATATAATTCATCCGCTTGACCAAAATACTTGTAGGACACCTCAGAGTTCAACTGTCAACTCTGATCAGATTGTCCATATTATATTTCAAAATATCAAATCCATCTGATGGATTATCCTGACTAAGATTTTGCTCTATTGAAATATAGTGATACATTCTTCTCCAACTCTTAGAGTGGTCAAATCCATCTTGATCACACTCCGACTTCACTAGTACTTGACTGTGCCTAGAAGCCTTCTATTGCTAAATTAGAAATTTAGTTAGTCTGGTACCAAAGCATAGTGAGTTGCTTGTAAGTCATTGAGGTGATCTCAGATCTAAGAGATACTTATACCTATATCCCATCAGAGATATTCTCGACAGTGGAATGCTCTAGAGTTGATCACGTTCAATGATGATGTACCCATATATCTCACCTGTATGCCATACCAGTATCTCCACACTCCTTGATTAAGAGGACAATCAATATTTATGGCATATAGTGATCTATGATTGATAGATGTTGTTGTCCTAATTAACAGTCTATCATTTAGTTGTGAACAAATTTAAAGACTAATCAATAAATCCTCTCTTTATCGAAACTAAATAGTCCTAAGAACTTCATCACAATAATGAAATTCATTAAAAGATGTAAATTTATGATGAGAAAAAAGATGTCAAAATATTTTTTATTAATTAATAAATTAATTATAATATCTTAACCATCAACAAGCTGACGATTGGCTTTGGGACATAATTTCTAACAACTCCCACTTATCCTAAAGCCACTCGGTACAGTATTCAATACCCATCTTTGACTTATGGTTATCGAATTCTTTGATTGTCAGGGCTTTAGTGAAGGGGTCGGCTAGGTTCTTCTTTTCGTCGATCTTCTTAAGGTCGACATCATCATGATCCATAATCTCATAGACCAAATGGAAGTGGCATAGAATGTGCTTTGTCCGCTGGTGTGCCTTCGGTTCCTTTGCTTGAGCTATGGCGCCAATGCTGTCGTAGTAAAGCAAGACTGGACCATCAATGGAGAGTTTTAATTCGAGCTCGATGATGAACTTCCTCAGTCACATAGCTTTCTTTGCTACATCTGATGCTGCCATTTACTCTACTTTGCAAACAGAGTTAGCCACTGTATGCTGCTTGAAACTTTTTCAGTAGATAGCTCCATCATTTGGAGTAAAGATATATCCCGACACACTTTTACTATCATCATGATCAGATTGAAAGCTGGAGTCTGTAAACCCCACATGCTTCAGATCTGACTCACCATAAACCAACCATTGATCCATAGTATTTCTCAATTACTTAAGGATGATTTTAACCACCTTCCAGTGATTTTTCTCTAGGGTCAGACTGGTATCTACTCACTACTCCTAGTGAGTATGCCACATTTGATCTCATACATGTCATTGCATACATAATAGATCCTACTATCGAAGCATGTAAAATTCTACTCATACATTCTCTCTCTTCAGGAGTTGTCGGATAATCCTTCTTAGAGAGAGAAATTTCTTGGCCTATCGGGAGATAGCCCTTTTTGAAATTCTCCATACTGAACCTCTTTAGCATAGTTTCTATGTACATGGATTGGGATATACCAAGCATCCTTTTAGATCTATCCCTATAGATCTTCATCCCCAAGATGTAGGATGCTTCACCCAAGTCCTTCATGGAGAGCTGTGATGACAACCAAACTTTAATTCCTTATAGTATAGAGATGTCATTTCCTATTAAGAGAATATCATCCACGTACAAAATAAGAAATACCACTGTTGGACCATTTGTCCATTTATAAATGCAGGATTCTTCTCCATTCTTAATGAAGCCATACATTTTGATCACTTTATCAAAATGCATGTTCCAACTCCGAGATGCTTACTTTAATCCATAAATAGATCTCTAAAGCCTGCACACCTTGGACTCATCTGTGGATGTGAACCCCTCAGGTTGTATCATGTACACCTCTTTGGTTAGCTCTCCATTTAGAAAAGCCGTCTTCACATTCATCTACTAGATCTCATAATCCAGGTGGGCAGCTATTGTAATCATTATTCGAATGGATTTGAGCATTGCCACTGGGAACAATGTCTCATCATAGCCAATACCATAACATTAACGATACCCCTTGGCAACCAGATGGACTTTATAGGTCTCCACCTTTTCATCTATGCCTCTTTTTCTTTTGAATATCCATTTACACCCAATGGGTTTAACCCCTTTAGGTGGGTCAACTAATGTCCATACATCATTGACCTTTATGCAATCCATTTCAGATCTCATGCCTTCTAGCCATTTCTCAGAGTTAGATCTCTACATCGCATCCATATAAGTGATTAGGTCCTCATCATTTTCATCGAGTTCGATGGGATCATCATCCTGGATCAAGAATCCATAGTATCTATTCGGATGGTGCGATACTCTATCGAATCTTCTTAATGGTACGGGTTCACTAGGCTTCAGATCTGATCTGATCAAATTTGACTTAGGTTCAACATTCTGTCTCAGACTTTCTATCTACTGAACTTCATCAAGCTCAACCTTAGAGGCAACAGTTCCTTCACCAGGGAACTCCTTTTTCAAAAAGGTTGTCATAAGGCTGAGGAACACCTTTTGTTCATCAGTATGGTAGAAATAGTATTTTTTGGTCTCTTTTAGGTACCCTATGAATGTACACTTATCAAACCTAGGTCCATGTTTATCTGTAACTAACTGTTTGACATAAGCCGGACACCCCCAAATCCTAAGGTGTGAATGTGCGGGCTTACGTCCTGTCCATATCTCATATGGAATTTTAACTATAGACTTACTTGGAACCCTATTTAATAGATAACAAGCCAATTTGAGTGTATATCCCCAGAAGGATATTGACAAGCTGGCAAATCCCATCATGGATTGGACCATGTCTAAAAGAGTCTGATTCTTCGTTTCAGATACACTATTATGCTATGGTGTTCCAGGAGGAGTCCATTGGGAGAGAATCCGATTCTCTCCTAGATATATTAAAAACTCACCAAAAAGATATTCTCCTCCTTGATCAGATCGAAGAGTTTTAATACTCTTTCCAGTTTATTTTTCTACTTCACTTCGGAATCATTTGAACATTTCAAAATAATCTGACTTATATTTCATCAGATAGATGTATCAATATCTAGATAGATCATCTATGAAAGTGATGAAGTAGACATATCCACCTCTGGCACTTGTGCTCATTGGTCCACATATATCAGTATGTACTAGACCTAAGAGCTCATTGGCTCTCTCATCTTTTCTAGTAAAAGGTAACTTGGTTATTTTACCAAGAAGACATGACTCACAGATTGAAAGTGATTTACAATCATTGACTTCGAGGATTCCCTCTTAAGTCAACCTATTTATTCTATTCTTATTTATGTAACTTAGTGTACAGTGCCATAAGTAGATATCTGATACACTATCTAATCTAGAGTGCTTGCCAGTAGAATAGACTACATTAATAGGTTGTGATAATATATATACACTATTATTCAATTGTCCATAGAAAGTAGTAACACCATTCACAATGATATTACAAACTTATTTTTTTATTAAAATTTCATAATTGTTCATGGCTAAAAGGCCTATAAATGATGTTTAAAAAGAAACTAGGATAGAAATGACAATCACTAAGAACAACGGTATGAGATTCAAATACAAGTTTCAAAATTTTTAAAGCTAAAACTGGAACTGATCTTCCATCTCCAATGTTCAAAAATCTTTCACCTTACTCGAATCTTCTACTGACCTGCAACCCATGCAAGAAATTGCAAATATGGTAAGGGCTATCGGTATCCAATACCCAGTCAGTAATATCATAAATAGAGAAATTGCATGTAGTTATCATATAAATACCTTGCCCAGTAATAGCTTGCTTCTTTCTCTGCCTGTTTGGATCTAGGGAGGCAATGTCCTGAGGACAGTTCCTCTTCCAGTGCCCCGACTTCTTGCAAAAGATGCATTCAGCTTGACTCTTTTTAGGCTTGATCTTCTTGATCTAGCCCTGCACTGATGTCCCAGCCTGAACTTGCACCTTCTTTGTTTTCTTCTTCTTGTCTTTTTTTCTTTCCTAAAGGGTTGAGAATCAGAAGACGAACCTTCTACGATGTTCACCGACTCTTTATGGAGCTGGTGATCCTTCTCAAAGTTCTGTAGTAACCTCAGTAAGCCATGGTAGTTTACTTCAGTCTTTATCATTCTGTAATGAGTTAGAAAAGAAAGATAGGACTTTGGCAGCAAGTTCAGTATTGCATCTTTCCCAAGTTGTTCATGCAAGAGAAAGCTGAGTTTGCTCAAGCGCTCTATTAGCTCGATCATGTATAGTACATGATCAGTGATAGAGGCTCCATCCCGTATTTTGGCATTGAAGATGGCACAACTAGTCTTGTGCGTCTCAACGTCATCAGGTGTGCCAAAAGAATTCTCCAACACCTGGAGCATTTGATTCGGTTGAGCTGTCTTAAACCTATGACTGAACTCATCGCTCATCGCAGCCAGCATAATGCAGCGCACCATGGTTCGATCACTGAGCCACTTCTAATAAGTGTCTTTGACTGTTCCACGTGCATTGGTAGCTGGCTCCTCAGGTGCATGATCCGTCAACACATATAGGATCCGTTCATGCTCCAGGACAATCTTCATCTTTCAGTACCAGCTACCAAAGTTGGATCTCACCAACTTATCATTATGCAATAATGGTCGGAGCAATAGGGAAGTGTCCATGTCTGTACAAAGGAAAACCAAAATCTAATTAGTAATTGATTCATTAAACCTAAAGATTTGAACTTTAATCAAAAGTTTTCTCTCACTATTTTATTCAAATTGGTAGCCTCTACCTCCAATTCGAGGAATTATCCTAATTCCTTAGTGGGTACTAAAAATTCACATAGACTGTACACGAGCCCAACTTTGGTTGGCCAACCAATGTACATCTAAGGATAGGTTCATAATCAATTATTTCTCCAAATAATTTTTAATAATTAATTTTGCCCCAGCCCCTAATCAGTTAGCTTTGGCCTTCTCAAAAAAGAATCCAGTTAGGTTCAACCATTAACATGACCATACTTAGTCCATCTAACCAATGAATGATCAGGCCCAACTTTGATTGGCCCATCTAACCATCATTTAGAAAGACGTATCAAAGAGATCATATAATGAATGATAATTTCATTAACCGATAAGCACCGGACCTTTGGGACTTTAATGATTATCCAACTGATGGACCCATTATCATCTACTTTAATGGGAGGCTATGATCCATTTATCATATAACTATTTCATTTTAGGGACCTAATAATTTTAGAGGATTTATTTATAGAAATTAATAGGTCAGATTAACCAGCTTGTTATGATCATCCCACTGGCTTCACCAAGTCAACTTAAGGGAGACCACTAATAGGCTGGTCTAGGAGCACCTAAATCAGTCACGTTGATTTACCTAGCTGATAAGGGTCAGTTCGAATAGTCAAATGATTCAATCAAAACATAATCTCACCAAAAGACTAGATAAGTTCAATCGGTAGGAGGGTCTGTCGAAGCTTGCCTTAGACACAACCAGAAATGGCCAGATAAGTGGACTGCCAACTAGAAACCACCGATCTGGTTTACCATAGACACCAACTGGTTTAATTAGTTTCAATTAGATCAACCTAACAGTTCATGCTAGACCGCGTAGCTAAGAATCAAGTCCATCTTGGGTCTTGTTAAAGATATGGACTTGACCAACTACAACTATCGTAATTGATCTAGAGAATCCTTGATCTAATCTAAGATAATAATTGATTAGATTTAGTCAATTCTCTAATTAAGTTTATTTTTTAATCTAATCCTAGGTCTAGCCCAATTAATGGACCTAATCCCCACTAACCCATTTAACCCAATGTGTTATGATTTGTGTCTTAGGATCTTTAATTCACAATCATAGATCCTAATCAATCAACTTCTTAATTCTCAATTAAGTTTTGGGCAGGGGGTTGGGGTTCGACTTTTCAAAAATAATTTTTATATTTATAAAATATTTTTATAATATGGTTCTATCAATCAAGTTGCATGTTTGATTCATAATCAATATGCAAGTAAAATAAACGTAAAACTACTTTAGATCTAATCTAAATAGGTTCATATAATTAAAATAGTTTCAATAATAATCAATCATAAATCTTTGTAGATCAAATCTAACATATTTATGATGATTAAAATTAGATTAAAATATTTTTAATCAGATCATAAAATTTTTTAGATATAATATAAAATTTTATGATCAATATTTTAGATCAGCACGTGCTAGGATAACCTATTCACTGTAAGGGGTAAACCTTACAGCAGGATAACCTTATGGCAGTCCATGTAATCTAAAATATTTTATTTTTAGATCTAAAATTATTTTAAATATATTAAATTATAAATAAAATTAGATCAAATCTAATAAATTTATGATTAGAGTCAGATCATCATGAACTAAGATAATCTTTTCACTGTAAGGCATAAACCATGCAGTAGGACAACCTTATGGCAGTTTGTGAGATCTATATTTTTTTTAATTTTATATTTAATAATTAGATTATAAATTAGATCTAATCTAAGATATAATCTAAACATGTATAGAAATCCTATAATAAGAATCTAGGCTCTAATACCAATTCAAGGAACCAGATCTAGGGTTGCATGGGTAGATGTTGAAACTTTTTCAAGATCAGGCAGTGAAAGACTTAAATAAATTAAATATTTATTTAAATAAATATGTAAATACCTAGAACTCAGATCTATTATATGATTAAGGTATGATATTAAATCAAAAATTAAAATCAAACAAGAAAGAAAAGGTTGATCAAATCAATCTAGATCTACACTACATCAAATGCAGGTATGAAGTTAATAGATTAGATCTATTATCTGAGCAAGTTAGATGTTCTAACATGCTGATCCGAGAATGAGGATGAATTCATGAGCCACACACATGTCCAGCCTCTAGGAGTCATCCACACAAGCCCACGAACACGATCAGAGATCCTGATGTAGGAAATTAGCATAATATGCTAGCACTGTATTGATCTCTCTTCAACGGTCGATCCAATACTTTCTTCTTCAAAACATGAACTCTCCAAAATACCAAAAGGAAAGGAAGAGGATTTGCAATGCCTAGACACCTCTTGAAAGCTCACAAAATAAAGGAAGAGATTTAGAATGAAAACCCTAGAAGAAGACCCTCTTCTTCTTCTTTTGTTCTTTTTCTAGACACCTTGATTTGTGTTTTTAATATCTCTACGACCCAAATGAATTTTTCTTTGATTTTTCTATATTAAAGAAACCTCTCAAATATCTACATTCTAAAAAAATTTTAGCCAATTTTTTTTTTTAAATAAGGAGATATGCAAAGTCCAATTTAGGTCAAAAACCTAGACTAGGAACGACCAAATAAGGAAAGTTGTTGGGGCACCCCCACCTTTTTTTCTACTGTAGACCAGCAAGGGGGTGCACAAAAAAGTACTCTTTTACCATGAAAATCAAAGAAAATAAGGAAGGATGGGTCAGCACACTTATGGGAAGAGTTTTGGTTGTTTCAAAATACTATCTCATAGGATTTCAAAACAAAACAAACTCCAACTTTGGCTTAGTCCATTACCCAACTTCCTAATGAGAAATAGAGGAGAGTAGGGGGGTGTGAGAAACCTTTGGGTGTGGAGAATTTTACATAAAAACATAAAAAGAAAAGGGTGGGGCATGAGGATTAGGTGGCGCAAGGATTAGGGAGTCCTAGTCACACTAGGACTCCTATTTTGACTTGGTCAAACAAGATCTTTTAACCAAATAAAAATAAGCATAAACCAATCAAATTAAATAAGATCCTAACTCATTTAATGATTTAATTAAATTAGATTAAATTAAATTAAATTTTAATTTAATTTTTTAATCAAATTAGAAAATTGGGTTGACCCAAGTCCTAGTTAGACTAGGACTAGTTCTTCCTTGCACTTGACTTATCCAATAAGCCAATTGGACTTATCCAATCTAGTCTAAATTAAATTTAATTAAATTATATTTAATTAGACTTAATCTCAATCCTCTAACTTAATTGAATTAAGCCAATTAGCAATCTAATTGCTAATCGATCCTCCTGCAACACTTAGACTTGGTTAAACACCAATCGTATTGATTGTTTAATCCTAAAATGATTCTAAATCACTGATCAACCATCCGATCGGAATATGAATTCTAATGTGTGTGATCTCATAGGTCCAAACCTAAGTTGGTAGCATAGGAATAAATTTTTGTACCAATCAAAGTGACCATCTAGCAATGATATCTGACAGTCGGATAGGTTGAAAGGTGTAGAACACCATCCTTAGAATCCATGCAAATATAGTTTCTATATAATTCATCCTCTTGACCAAAATGCTCGTAGGACACCTCAGAGTTCAACTATCAACTCTGATTAGGTTGTCCACATTGTATTTTAAAATATCAAAACCATCTGATGGATTATCCTGGCTAAGATTTTGCTATATTAAAATACAGTGATATATTTTTCTCCAACTTTTGAAGTGGTCAATTTCATCTTGATCACACTTTGACTTTGCAAGTACTTGACTATGCCTAGAAGCCTTTCATTGCTAAATTAAAAATTTAGTTAGTCCAGTACCAAAGCACTATGAGTTGCTTGCAAGTCACTAAGGTGATCTTAGGTCTAAGGAATACTTATACCTATATCCCATGAAAGATATTCTCGATAGTAGAATGCTCTAGAGTTTGTCACATTTAATGATGATGTACCCACACTCCTTGGTTAAGAAGACAACCAACCTATATGGCATATAGTGACCTATGCTCGATAGAAACTATCATCCTAATTAGCAGCCAATCATTTGGTCGTGAACAAATTTAAGGACTAATCAATCAATTTACTCTTTATCGAAACTAAATAGTCCTAAGAACTTCATCACAACAATGGAGTTCATTAGAAGATATAAATTTATGATGAAAAAAATATGTCAAAATATTTTTTATTAATTAATAAATTAATTACAATATCTCAATCGTCAATAGGCTAATGACTGGCTTTGGAACATAATTTCTAATAGTGTCTAAGGTAAGTTTGGCAGTTTCACTAGTGGTTTTCAATTGGGAGCTACTCGTACTGATTCAGTCTTTGACGAGTTAATGGCATATCCCTTCCACTGATCTTACTTACCTGGCCATTCTGGTGACTTAGGTTTTGATTAGATCACTTGGTGATTCGGACTCATCCATGTCAATTTGGTAAATTAGTCTGACTGATTTAAGTGCTCCTAATGCCAGCTTAGATTAGATCCTTTTTTATCTAACTTAGTGAAGTCAGAGGGAGGATTGAAATTGGCTCACTTTTCTTAAATATGTTAACTAAAATCTCTAAAATTATTAGATCCTTAAAAACAAAATAGTTATATAGATAACTAAATCATAGCCATCCATTAAGTTGAGTGATAATTGGTTTATTAATTTGATAATCACTAGAGGCCTAAAAGCCTGGTGCTTATTGACTAATGAAATTATCATTCATAAAATAATGATTTGGTTAAGTCTTTCTAATGTTGGTTAGGTTGGCTGACCAAAGTTAGGCTTGATCATTTATTTGTTAGATAAGATCAAATGTGGTCATGTTAATGGTTGGACTTAACCAGACTTTTTCAGAGGCCAAAGTCTACCGATTAGATCTCTGGGGCAAAATTGATATTACTAGAAATTGTTTAGTGAAGTAATTGATTTTGAACCTACCCATGGTGCACATGGGTTGACCAACCAAAGTTGGGCTCGTGTATAGTCTATGTGGATTATAGTACCCACTAAGAAATTAAAGTAATTTCTCAAATTGGAGGTAGAGGCTACCAATTCGTATAAAATAGCAGGAGAACCTTTAGACTAAAATCCAAGTCTTTAGGATAATTGATTCATAAAATAATTAGGTTTGGTTTTTCTTATTATGCAGAAATAGCCACTAACCTGTCGCTCCAGTCATTGTTAGACAATGATAAATTAATGGGACCCAACTACGATAGCTGGTATCGTAAGTTGAAAATTATCCTAGAGCATGAGTGGATCCTTTATGTCATAACAAATTCTGCACCTGAGGAGCCAGTCCTGAATGGTAGGAGAGCGGTCCGAGACACTTATCAGAAGTGGCTCAATGACTACACCATCGTTCGATGTATAATATTGGTGGTAATGAATGATGAGTTCAACCGTAGGTTTGAAAATGCCCAACCACAGGAGATGCTTTAAATGTTGAACAACTCCTTTGGCACGTCTGACAATGTTGAAAGGCACAAAATAAGTTATGCTATTTTCAATGCTCGAATGAGGGATGGGGCCTCAGTCATCGATCATGTATTATACATGATCGAGATGATTGAGCACCTTAGTAAGCTGGGCTCTCCCTTGCACGAATAGCTCGATAAGGATGCGATACTTAATTCCTTGCCCAAGTACTTCCTCCCCTTCCTAACTCATTTCAGAATGACAAAGCCTGTAGTCAACTACCATGGATTATTAGGGTTGCTGCAAAACTTTGAGAAGGATCACCAACTCCACAAGGAGATGGTGAATATAGTGGGAGGGTCTTCTTCTAATCGTCGACTCTTTAAGAAAGAAAAGAAGAACAAGAAGGTGCAGCCAAACACTAGGACAACTGCACAGGGTTGGACCAAGAAGCACAAGCCCAACCAAAGCCGAGCAGAGTGCTTCTTCTACAAGAAGCAGGAGCACTAGAAGAGGAACTATCCTCTGTACATTGCCTTCCTGAACCTAAACAGGCTGAGGAAGAAGCAAGTGGTTGCTGGGTAAGGTAATTATATGATAACATCTTGCAATTTTTTCTTATTTCATTCTACTGCATGGGTATTAGATACTTGAAGCCCTTATCATATTTGTAATTCTATGCAGGACTTGTAGGTCAGTAGGAGATTTGATCAAGTCGAGAGGTTCCTGAATGTTGAAGATGGAAAATAAGTTCTAATTCTATCTTTAGGAATCATGAACCTTATAATCAATTCAAATAAAGTTATTCTTAATGAATATCATTATTGTCCAACTTTCTTATTGAATGTCATTTCTGTAGGCCTT